>NC_069454.1:35847296-35885444 GCF_026875155.1 Cherax quadricarinatus | reverse complement strand
ACACCACCAGGGTTACTGTCAGGGGGCTGGAGGGGGAAAAACACCACCAGGGCTACGTCAGGGGGGCTGGAGGGGGAAAACCCACCGATGCCTGCAGGGGGGCTGGAGTGGGAAAACAAAAAGATGCTAGGGTTAGGGGGGCGGGAGGGGGAAATAACACCACCGAGCTACTTCAGGGAGGCTGGAGGGGGAATAACACGACCAGGGGCTACTGTCAGGGAGGGGGGAGTGGGAAAACACCACCATGGCTACTTCAGGGGGGCGGGAGGGGGAATAACAAACTGGTTACTGTCAGGAGCTGGAGTGGGAATAACACCACCGACTACTTCGTGGGGCTGGATGGAAAACGCTACCGTGCAACTGTGGGGGAACGGGGATGGGAAAACACCAAAGAGCACGGTTAGGGAGGCGGAGGGGGGAATAACACCCCCCGATCTACTGCCCAGGGAGGCGGGATTGGAATAACACGACCAGGGGTACGTCAGGAGGCTGGAGTGGAAAACACCACAATGTTCTGTCGGGGAGGCTGGAGTGGGGAAAACACCCCCGATCTACTTCGTGGGGGAGTGGGAAAACACCACCGTGAAAACTGGGGAGGCGGGAGTGGGAAAAACCCCACAATGGTTACTGCATGAGCTGGGTGGAATAACCCACCGAGCACTGTCATGAGGCGGGAGGGGGAAATAACCCCACCGATGCTACTGTCATGGGGCTGGAGGGGGAATAACACCACAATGGTTACGTCAGTGAGGCTGGAGGGGGAAATAACACCACCGATGCTAGGGGTCAGGAGGCGGAGTGGGAAAACACCACCGATGCTACGTCAGGAGGGGGAGGGGGAATAAACCACCGATGCTACTGTCAGGGGGGCTGGAGTGGAAATAACACCCCCAAGCTACGTCAGGGAGGCTGAGTGGAAAAACACACCGAGCTACTGTCAGGGGGGCTGGAGGGGGAATAACACCACCGAGCACGTCGGGGAGCGTTAAGTTTTTGAATCCAAATCTTGAATAAAACAGTAAAAAATAACATAAAATAATAAAATAAAATAATAATAATAAAAAAATAATTTTAAAAAAATTTATAATATATTTGCGACCACTGTCAGCCTCAAGACTCTGAGTTACCAACCTTCCCAGTGGGGGCCAGGGTTTGTTTTTAAAGGTCCCCCCCCCCCTCGCCTTCCCCAGTTCATGTGTCCAAAATTTCACCGGGGGCCCCCGAGTCTCCCCTTCCTTTTCCCTAAGGTCAGCCTCGCCTCTCTTTCTCTCTCTGTTCCCCAGCCCAGCCTTCCCCCGGTCCATGTATCCAGAAACCACTTCTCCTCCGGTTTTCCCTTTTCCCACTCCCTAAGGCACCTCACCAACCGTTTTTCCTTTGCTGTCCCCGGTTCATGTATCCAGGAATCCTTTCCGTCAAACCCCCGATATTTTCCCTTCCCCACTTACCCAAAGGGTCACCTCAACGCATTATTTTTTTCCATCCCCAGTTCATGTACCAGAACCATCCGTGCTCCCGGATGTCCCCCCTTCCCCCACTTACTCAAGTCGGGCCTCAACGACAACCTTCCCCAAGTTCATTACCAGAATCCATCCGTTCGCTCCCGGTATCTTCCCTTCCCCATTCCCAAAGGGCGGGGGTCCCTTCCCCCATCTTCTCAAGGAATCCACTTATGTCCCTCGGGTGAACTCCCTTTCCCCACTTCCCCAAAAAGGTTCAGCGGTATTCTTGCCGTCCGCGGATCATGTATCCAGGAATCCTTCCGTCAAACCCCCGGGATGTCTCCCCTTCCCCAATTACCCAAGGTCCCCTCAACAAAAACCCTTTCCTCAAGTTCTTATCCGGGAACCATCCGCTCGCCCGGATTCTTCCCCCCCCATTTCCCTGAGGTCGGGGGCCCCCCCGGATCGTGTCTCCGGGACTCCATTTTTGTCACCTGAGTGGACCCCCTTCCCCCACTTCCCCAAGGACGGGTATTTTTTGCTTTCCCCAGATCAGTACCAAATCCTTCCCGTCTACCGCCGGATATCTCCCTTCCCCACTTCCCCAAAGGTCGGCCTCAACTCATGTATTTTGCCTTGCTCGGGTTCAGATCCAGGAACCATCCGCCGCCCGGATGTCCCCCCTTTCCCCCAAATTTACCCAAGGGGGGCCTCAAAAACAACTTCCTAAAGTTCATGTTCCGGGAATCCCCGCCGCTCCGGATTCTTCCCCCTTTCCCCCCATTTCCCTAAGGTCGGGGGGCCTTTCCCCCGATCAGTGTGCCCGGGAGTCCACTTTTCACCTGGGTGGACCCCCTTTCCCCCACTTCCCAAGGTCAGCGGTATTCTTCCATTCCCAGGATCAGTACCAGAACCCTCCGTCTACCCCCGGGATATTTTCCCTTCCCCACTTTCCCCAAGGGTCACCCCTCAACTGCATGTTTTTTGGGCCTTCTCGGGTTCTTTTTCCAAACCATCCGCTCGCTCCCGATGTCTCCCCTCCCCACTTCCCAAAGGGTCAGCCTCAACAACCCTCCTAAATTTTCATGATCCAGAATCCATCCCTCGCTCCGGATGTCTTCCTTCCCCATTCCCAAAGGGTGGGCGTGCCTTCCCCCGGGATCAGTTCTCCGGAATCCACAGCCCTCAGGGAACCCCTTCCCCCATTTTCCCCAAGGTCAGGGGTATTCGCCGTCCGCGGGATCATGTACCAGGAACCCTTCCGCTACCCCCGGGATACTTCCCCCCACTTACCCAAGGTCAGCCTCACTCATGTTTTTTGCCTTGCTCGGGTTTCATGATCCGGGAATCCTCCCTCGCTCCGGAGTCTCCCTTCCCCCACTTACCCAAAGGTCCCCCTCAACAAAAACCCTTTCCCTCAAGTTCATGTATCCAGAATCCATCCGCTCGCTCCGGAGTTTTCACTTCCCCATTTCCCCCTAAGGTCGGGGGTCCCTTTCCCCGATCATGCTCCAGTAGTCCACTTGTGTCACCTAGTTACTTCCCCTCCCCTTTTCCCAGAGTGGGGGGGGCCTTTCCCCGGGATCAGGTCTCCAGGAGCCCCACATTCCCCTCAGGGGGACTCCCTTCCACATTTTCCCCAAGGTCACGGTTTGCCCCCTTTCATACCTCGCTGCATGGAAATTTGGTCTTGTCTAGCGGTCACGGTAGAACTGTCCAGGGGGGGAATTAAGGAGTGACACCCCACAAAAACTGCGTCCATAATTACACCCTAAGAAAAAGCCGCGACCGAGGGCGTAGACGCCACCCAACTGCCTCACAGTTCCGCCACCTCCGAAGGCTAATTTAAAAGAATTTTTTGGAAAACTTTTATGTTACCTTTAAAATTACTGAGAACAATTTTTTTTTTTTTCTTATTTAGCTTTTAAAAGTATTTGAGAGTGTTTTAATTTTTAGATGAATACCCAAAAAGTTGGTAAATTTTTCCACCACCACATAAAATGTTTTAAATATTACACTGCTTTCTTTTTGTTTTTTTCCGTCTTTTACTTGGCACTGAAAGCCTAACAAACGCAGAAATTGTTTGCATACACATATAAAGTATTTTTCACAAATATTTAACGTTTAAAAAAACATTTCCCTTCTCTACTTTATTAACTAACTGCTGCAAAAAAACACACACAATGCCATGACTACAAATACGCCACAAACAATTACACAGTTTCTCATACCATAAAAATTCTTAGACACACATACAACCACAAACATGTCCTCCAAAGCCCACCCCGAACACTTTTGTACACATACATGTTACACATTCTCATAGACAACATTACTCGCCACATATTAAACAAGTACAAGACCATATATGCAAATTTTGATAGGAGTATTTGCTTCAATATTCAGAATATAAAAAAAAAAAAAATTTGGTTTTTTTTCAGTAATTTAGAACATTTTTTGGTAACTTGGGAATATTTAAAGAGTTTTCACGACTGAGGCACTAGTGGGGGACTGTGGTCAAAGGCCCGTTTTTATTTACACATTAAATACACTGTTGTGTATGGTGCCATATGCAATGTGTGTTGATGATTGCATGTGTACAGTTGTGTGTTTGATGTTGTCTGTTTACATTTTTGTGTTTTATAAGTCATGGTCAGTCGTAAGTTGATGATTATCATGGGGTTTTGATGTATTTGATCGCATGTTTACGTGTAATTTACACATTAAAACACTGCATTGGTGGGGTGCCATATTACAGTTTGATGATTGTCATGTGACAGTTTTGTGTTGATTTCATGTTTCATTTTTTTTACACATTAAATACACGTATTTTGTATGTGCGCCCTGTGTACAGTGTAGTTGAAGATTGTCAGTGTACGTCATTATTTTAAAAATTAATACACGGTATTGTGTATGTTCCAGTGCACAGTTGTTGTTGATTTTTTTATTTACATGTTTTTATATTTTTAATTGCAGTTACATGTTTTGGGGTTGAGATTGTCATGGTTTAATTTTTTTGTTTGATAGTCTTGTGACATGTTATAAAATATGAATGGTTTTTAACAGTATAAAATCGGTGTAATTTATTGTGTATGTATAGTAAAGGTAGAATCTCTAAATTCCTCCATGAAAATGCAACGAATTTAAAAAAAATTCCGTTTTTTTGTGTTTTTAAAAGAATTTTAAGGGCGCAAAAGTTTTTAAATACATACTGCACGTACAGTAAAATGGTGACAGAGTTTTTTCACAGTATGTTTAAAAGTTCACTCTACAAGAAAGGCTTGCCTTTAAAAATACATACTTAATTTTTAAAATATACACACACACACACAATATAATAAATAAATATTAAACAAATAAACACATAAACAAAGATTTTTTAAAAAATGCAAAAAACCCCCGTAAAATATTTTAAATTCCAAGCGCCTGACTATCACATGTAGGTGAGCATCACGAAAGCGCTTGGGAAATTTTACACCTTTTTTTACTGTTTTTTTCAATTTTAATATATTATATAAAAAAATATATATATAAATATATATATTTATAAAATTTATATATATTAATTTTTTAAAAAAAAAATATAATATAATATAAAAAAAATAATAAAAAAAATATAAAAAATTTTAAAATAAAAATATAAATATAAAATATATAAAAAACATATATATATTAAAATATATATATATATATTTTATATTATATTAAAAAAAAAATATATATAATATATGTTGAATATTATATTTTAAATATATATATATATATATTAAAATATTAAAAATATATAATTAAATAAATATATATAATATATAAATATAATTTTTTATATATAAAGTGGGATTTTGGTCAGAAGCCAACGTAGGAGGTAAGATTTTTGGGGGGTGGGGGTCAGATGACTTTCGTGGATTCCATCTTACATTGGTCTTCAAGGGAGATAAAACTGATGCATGAATAACGTGTGAAAAACACCCTTCTGCAAACAGTGATGGAGGAATGATGGGGAAAGTTTTCTTTTCGGGCCCCCCCTCCTTGGGGGAATCGGGCCAGTTTATAAAAAATATATATATAAATAAAATAATAAATATATAAAATATAAAAATATAATATTATAAAATAAAAATAACATATTAAAAAATAATTAATAATATAATAATTATAAATTATATATAAAATTTTATAATAAAATATAAATATATAAATAAAATATATAATATATATAAAATTTTTATATAATTTCTGATTTTTTTGTTCAAAGCCAAGTAGGAGGTAAGATTTGGAAAAGGGATCAGGTGACTTCTGTGGGGTTCCCCTCTCACATTGTCTTCAAGCATATATAAATGATAAATGGCTAAGCGTAGCTTTCATAAGGGGGGAAAATTACAATCTTTTGGCTTGTCAGGTAGTAGTTTGAGAACAATAATACGAAAAGAACTACAAATGAATTTTATTGACTTAAGACTCCAGGGAGAGATTGACACCAGTCAGTCCATCCTATCATCATTCTATCATGCAGGGAGTAAGCCACAGTGTCCTATGGTGCATCCACAAAATATAGCAGATTCTTAGAATTCACTACCGCCCGGCTCCGGCTGGGTTAGCAAGTACTTATGTCAGGTTAAATCACCTCCACCACAATGTAGACAAAACGAAATGTAAACTTTGCCCAGATGGACTATTGTCACACCCCTGCGTCATTAAGTACTTGAGTGTGATGAATTTAGAAACCAACTCAACTCAGAAATGTTCTAGAATAAATTGGGGGCCCCCCCCATAAAAATAATTGATCCACAGTGTATATTACAGACCATTCCTGGAGAAAATACCCTGACGTTGCTAGCTGTAAATAAAGCATTATACCAGCGTGTGTGTGTGTGTGTGTGTGTGTGTGTGGTGTGTGTGTGTTGTGTGTGTGTTTGTTGTCTGTGAGTGTTTGTGTGTGGTGTGTGTGTGTGTGTGTGCCTGTGTGTGTTGCCTGTGTGTGTTTGTGTTTGTGTGTGTTTGTGGTTTTTGTGTGTGTTTGATTTGTCGTGTGTTGTGTGTGTGTGTGTAACTCACCAAGTTGAGGCTGCAGGGGTCGGTCGATGCAAGCTCTGTGTGTGTGTGAACTCACCTAATTGTGGCAGCAGGGGTCGATGACTCAGCTGCTGCCCCGTGTTGTGTGGTTTTGTGTGTGGTGTGTGTGGGTGTGTGTGTGTGTGTGTTGTGTGTGTGTGTGTGTGTTCGTGTGTGTTTGTGTGTTTGTATGCGGTTGTGTGCGTGTGTGGTGTAAGAGTGGAGTGTATGAGTGTGTGTGTGTGGGTTCGTGTGTGTGTGTGTGTGTGTGTGCGTGTGCGGTGTGTGGTTGTGTGTGTGTGTAGTGTGTGACACAACAATCGATATTTGCACCAATAAACACATTAACAGTTTTGACCGGGTTGATGAAGTATGAATGCCTCATTAATTCTATAATTTGTTCTCATGATTGTACCATGTATATAAACGTAAGTAACCATTCTTAACAGGATTCATTACCTTTGTAACTTATGAGTTCATTACTTTTGTACTAAGTCAGCTATCAAAACTATTGGGCGGCCCGGGGCCCAGTCCCCTGGACTCATTACGGACGTCTACCATCTGTAATCTGTAATACCTTTGTAATTGATCATGATGTGACCCGACCTAGAAAAAAAAAAAAACCCATGGAAGTTCATTACCTTGTAAAATTGCGTGAGGTCATTACCTCTTGTAATTTTCTCAGCTAACAAAACTTTGAGTCCCAGTCCTCTGGATCCAATTATTACCTCTGTAATCTTTTGACTAACCGCCCCACAGTAGGGTAGGGGTGCATAATAAACAATTAAAACTAACTTAAACTAACACTGGCTTTTAAACACTTGAACCACTGTTTATTTAGACACTCTGAACACTTACATTAAACACTCATCTGACACTGTTATATTAAACAATACGAACAATGTTTTTAAACACTTTTGAGCACTCTTTATTAAACACTTGTTAAAGTTCCACAACTCTATGGCGGAAACCTGAAGGTACTTAATTATTGGTAAATCTCGGGAATAGTGACTTTTCCTGGTGTTCACGAGGCACATGTTATAGTTTGGAAACAGTTTCAAATGCAACAGAAACCTTTTTTTACTACATTAAATGGAAAAATCAACTAATCACACGTTTCCATAATGAAACGTTTTGTGTCGTCCATACAACGAAAACTTATTGTGTCTTCCATAATGGTAACTTTTTGTGTCTGAAACTGCCCAGCAGACTTTCAGTGGTGGAATTCATCGAGAAACAACTTCCTTCCACCAACACGTTTCATCCGAGAACTTTTATGGGGTGAAACTCACACCCAAATGCTCCCAGGGTGTGAGTTTTTGCTTCATAAACGTGAGATTTATTTAGTCGGTTGATGGTTCTCATAACAATAGTCCAGAATTAATAAACAGATTTTACTGAAGAATATTTGTCAAAAAATAGTAACAATTTTATACTTACAAATGTAATATATTTAGAAATATGCAAGCATTGTAAATATATAAGCAGAGGACAGTACACAATAATTAGAACAGATTCTTGTAGAAAGAATACAGATACTGTTAGTCCTGAGGATCAAAGCAGTTCGTCGCACTGCTGCTGCGCTTGTTACTCTTCACATTATTTAATCTCGATATTATGCGCTAACAGAGATTTAATTAGGAACAGTCCTAGGGTTAAAACGTTACATGACGATTATATAATGTCCAGAGTATTGTTTGCGATCGTGTTAGAAACTGACATGATAAACACACTAGAAAACAGTATGACTATCATGAAGAATGTTAATATAAGGAGAACGCTGATAATCTACGGATAGCACCCCGCCGCATTCAATCTACTCGCATTCCATCGGTAGTGCATGGGAGGTCAAAAGGAGGTACATAAAGGGTCCAGGGACTATGCCCTAAGTTCTGACTGAGTTCTGAACAAGGTACAAAAGGTAATGAATTTACACGTTACAAAAAGTAATGAATCATGTAAGTATATTTACTTATGTTTATACGTGGTTACAGTCATGAACAAATTATAAATTATTGAGCCATTCACACATCCACACTCTCGTTCACATCGTAAAGTAGATTCAGTGCAAAAAAAATATTAATGTTGGGGACACACACACACACACACACACACCACACACACACACACACAACACACACCCACCACACACACACACAACCAACAAAAAAACAAAAAAACAAACACACGACAAATAGGTGAGTTCACACACACACACACGAGCGTACATACACGACGCACGCACTCATGCATGTTATGAAGTACACAAATACACACGCAAACAAGCACACAAGCGCACACACACAAACACCACCACACACCACACACACACACACACACACACACACAACACACACTACACCACACAACACACACACACATAACCCAACACACAGCACACACACACACGTGGTAAATGCTTTATTTAAAGAGTGCATATCATAGTATTTTCCAGAATGGTCTTAATGTACCACTGTGAATAAAAATATTTGACATATCATTGAACATTAATATTAATCACACTCCAGTACATAATGACGCACGGCTGAGATATTTCGTTGGTCTACATCTGGTGGTGAGTGATTTAACCTGCCAAATACTTGTAACCCAGCCGGCAACGGGGCTGGTAGTATACATCCCGAGTCTGCTTATTATTGTTGGATTGCACCATAGACCTGTGCTGCTCCTCCTGCATGATAGAATTAATGATAGATGGAGACCGCAATTGTGTCAATCTCACAGAGTCTTACGGTCAGTAAAATTCAGTTTGAAGTTCTTCTTTCGATTATTGTCTTTTCAAACTGCTAACTGGCGAGCCAAGTATTTTAAATCTTACCCCATCCTTTGTAAGCTACAGCTAGCCAGTTCATCAGCTCTGTCATACATCTGGAAGCCCAATGTGAGATGGAATCCACAGCAGTGCACTCTGACTTCCACTGTTCACAATCCTACCATACTGTGTCTGCTTCCTGACACAAGCAGTCACAATTTATACTAAATGAGTTGAGAGCTTTTAATGCGATGAACAGAGAATCAGTTACAATTAAAGTGTCAACCTTAGATACATGGACACATTCAGTGCAAAGGAGTATGCAAAAAAAACAGTTCTGTTTGAAAGGTATGAGGCCCATTAATGATACGTGCGTACTTCCAATTCTTATGAGAGCCACCACTCTGTAATGGCAACAGCATGCACTAACAGCTGCAGCCAGTGGACTGTGACATCCATAACATCAACGATATAATTTGTGTAAGATTGTGTCTGTATGACAAAGTATCTGTACACCTAAGGTCATCATGTTTTGAGTGCTTCAAGGCGAAGCTTTGGTGTGATTGAAGAAGTATTTTGGGGAAATGGAGGAATGGTATTTGAATGAGTAATATCCCATGGAGCGGGAGAAGGTGCCGTGAGCCTGTACTTAACACAGATCATGTTATCTTGTTTTCATGCGGATGTCGGTTCCAATTTGTTTAGACTCCATCTGAGGGTTGTTCACGAGTGGCTGAGGAAAGTTTGAGGGCTTTCTGTCCATAATTTGAGGGATGGCCTCCCTGCGAACATATCAGCACCAATTCAGGTTATTTCTCATTCTAATAGAGATAAATCTAAAAAATACTACGACGTCATTTCCACAGGGAAACACACATTGTTCTTTCTAAACTATGAAAATAATTTTTCAGCCAATTGATTACAGTAGTGTTTGGAAATATAATAAAAAAAAAAAGAGTAAGAGTATTTGTACTTCCAGTTATGGTAGCCTAAAACAACAGTAAGATCGTTATTCCAGTTTGTAAAACATATACACACTATATACATAGATATGAAATAACACATATACACTTAATTTTTTTTTTCAACATGTCGGTCGTCTCCCACCGAGGCAGGGCGACCCAAAAAGAAAGAAAATCCCAATAAAGAAAATATTTTCATCATCATTCAACCCCTTTTATCTCACTCATACATAATCACTGTGTTTGCAGAGGTGCTTCAGATACGACAGTTTAGATGCCCTCCAAACTGCCAATACCCAAACCCTCCTTTAAATGCAGGCATTGTACTTTCCATTTCCAGGGCTCAAGTCCGACTACATAAAAATAACCGGTTTCGTGAATCCCTTCACAAAATAATTAAACCCCGCTCACACTCCAACAGCTCTCAGGCCCCAAAAATCATTCGCCCTCCATTCACTCCATCTAACACGCTACACATAGTTGCTGGAAGTCCAACCCCCTCCCCAACAAAACCCCTTTACCCCCTCCCGCCAACCTCTTCGAACGCCCCCCTACCCCACCTTCCTTCCCACCCAGATTTGTACGCTCTCCAAGTTATTCTTTTGATCTATTCTTTCAAAATTTGACCAAACCACCCAAAAACCCTTCTTACCCCTCTGATAATATTTTAGACCTCCACACCTCCAATTTTTCCAAAACCCCAAATTCCTGTAAATTTTTACACCACCCCTTAGGCAAGCATCTGCACTGCCCCGACGCCCTTCGCCGCCCGTTTGCAACCCAAGCTCACATCCAAATAAAGAATTGGTACCACTATTTTTGGTACATTCCCTTTTTTGGGCTCCTGGATAACTTTTTTTCTTTGTCTCCACAGAACTCAAAAAAATCACTCACTTTTTTCCTTCATCAATTCCATGGATAACGTCATCCTTACAAACCGCCGCGACAAGTCAACTCACAAATACGAAAAATTTTAAATTCTTCAAAATCTCCCTTCTCCCATGGATATCTAATTTTTCTTACAAAACGTTTGATACCCTCATCACATTTTCTTATCTTGTTTCCCTTTTAAATTTTTTACCTTTGCTACCCTCCACCAAAAACCTTTGCAACTTTTCTTTAGAATCTCCAACGCACATATCATCACAAAAGTAACTGTGTCAACTCCCATTTCTATTTGATTTCCCCAAAATTAATTCCCACCCCCCTCCCCCAACCCCCTACCTATTATTTCTTTTAAAACTCCATCTAAAAATATATTAAACAACCATGGTGACATTAAAACCCCCCTTTCTAAGACCTACTTTTACCGGAAGTAGTCTCCCTTCTTCTACACCCCAGCTAGTAGGGCACCCTCCGGGAGGTTGGAGCCCCCTCCAGGTAGGTTGGACACCCTCCGGGTAGGTTGGGAGCCCCCCCGGGTAGGTTGGAGCACCTCCAGGTAGTTTTGGAGCACCCTCCAGGTGGGTTTGGGGCCCCTTCGGGCAGTTGGAACCCCTCCAGGTGGGTAGGAGCACCCTCTATGTAGAATCAAACACGCTGCCCATCGTGATGAAAAAAATTTTTCCGGCCTTTGTAATCTCCCTGAACCCGGGACAACGGCTTCCCATTTGGCCCCAAAAAGGGGCCCCTTTAAAAAAGGGATACTAAATTTTGTTATCCCTCATTTACCAGAGTCTTTAATTTTTGGGTTCTTTGCTCGTAATTTTGTTCTGTGGCAGACGCTGAAATCGTTTCTGGGTAATTTCCAACAAGTTTCTTCCAAGAAACTTTTAAAATTTTGTTCTAGAATTCTTTTAAGAACTTAGGCAGAACAGAAACACAGCAAACTTAAATGCGGTATTGGACGGAGGATTGAGCAAGATAAATCAGATGTCCTTTTTCTACGACCACAGCTTTTTATGATTGAAGCCATGAGAAAGACTTCTTTTGCGTTGAGTTTTTCTTTTTTAATTGATGGGTATTTTAAGTCATCTTTAGGGATCTCTAAAGCAGACATCGAGGCCAAACCCAAAAGATAAGCCTTTAATAAGACCCTTTAATTACAGAGTACAAAGGGCCGGGTTTTATTCCCACCAGATAGAAACATTGGGCGTGTTTCTTTCCACCTGTTTTCGATGTTCCCCATCAGTAAAGGGTCCGGGTTTAGTCGATGGTGTGGGTCGCATCCTGGGACAAAAAGACCCAATTTGCCAAATGCGGAGCATAAAAAGGGACTTTCTATATAGTAGTTGTCATTGATGCCCAGGACTTTTAAACCTTGTACATGTTTTTGAAGTAAAAAAATAAATTATTTTATTATTATTATTATTTTTTTATTATTATTATTATTATTATTTTATTTTTTAAATTTTTTTAACCAAACCCCAAACTGTTCATAAAAATGGGGAAGATTTATACTAGACTTTTTTCCTTCCAATCGCTTCGTGCATTCCTTGGGGCGATTTTCACTCAGCAGCAGTTTTTTAAATTTATTCTGTCCCTTGATCACTTAAAAGGGGTTCCTTGCTTGTGCTGTCCTTTTGAAGGAGAAGCCCCTTTCCTTGTATTTGGTTCTTTTTTTCCTGCCGGAACCAAATTCAATAATTTCCCAAAATCTTCACTCGGGTAAAAGTACTCAATTTCCTGAAGAATCAAAAAATTAAAAATTAGAACAAAAAACACAAACATTAACTAAGATCTAAAGAGTCAAATTTTTGCCGTTTTTAATATTAACCCGAAAGGAATACAAAATTAAACACAAAATGTCACTTTAAATTGCATTTGTGTCCTTTACCAAAATATTGAGGAAATTCTACCAAATTAATTAAACCAAGTTATAGCTGCCCTGACCCTGCAAACTTTCAAAACTAAACTTTGCTACCTAAACGGGGTTACGATTGATTTTTAAATCTGTAAATTACACTTATGTAAATATGTAATTGAAGAGAAGCACAGATGTCAGAATAATTTTTTAAATAAAACAGCCATTTAAAAAAAACCCAATACGACAGCCAACATACACTTTTGCAAATGAAACGTGGTTCCGGATTTTTTATTTTCCCTTTCAAAAAAAAAAAAAAAAAGCAAGGTTTCAAATCCCCCAAAATTTCTATCGAAAAATTTAATTAATTTTAACTGATAACAAAACTCAAGCAGAGCTCTTTCAGTACCTTTGAGATCCTATGGAGACCTGGTTAACTTTGTTGATCTATACACTTCCGGTGGTGATGGGAACCAGGCCATGACACAGAAGGAGAATTCTTACAAGAGGAAGGGGATACACGACCCTTGCTACTGATTCTTCATTCCCTGAGGACAGGTCATTCAAACTTTTTGGTGAGGACCCCCGACTCACATATTGTGATCATTCGTACCTATCATTCTCCTCTCTTTGAAGCCATATATGTTAGTAAGTGTGAAGTTTCTGTCACCTACGGCACTAGGAAGCATGGGAATTTGCCCATGATCTACTAGTTCGAGAACCAGACCCCTGTCTGCAGGGTTTGAAAAGAGTTCAATAGAAGCGTGTTCCGCAGTGGCTTAATGTCCCACATCAGCGGCGCTGGTGTCGAAAACCGCGCAGTCGCCTATGCCGCTGCATCAAGAAAGGCCATCCTGCTCAACCCTCAAATATATATTCAAAACTCTTTACTTTCGAATATATATAACTACTCTGCTACAATATGGTTTCTTCAGGTTGCTTCTTAAATTATGATATTCCTTTTTTCTTTTTGTGTTAGACTATAAATCAATACAAGACTTGCATAATTCCATCTACCTGTTGTTACGGGTTATTTTTGGTGGTCATTTTGGGTCTCATTTTAAAGGTAATAAAATGGGAACAAAAATGTTTGTTTAGAAGTATTACTTTTAGGCCTGTATGCCTGCGTTGTGCGGTAGACATAATGATTATCTCATAACTTTTCTTTATTTCTCCAGTAAATTCACCCTGGTGAAATCACATTCCAGATTTCAAAATTAAAAATGATGAATCATTAATGTCTGTGCGTCATGTTGTTACTATGTATGAAACAATGGGAGCATGTGAGTGTCTTGGGGTCAATGGAGTTTCAGGGAGCTAGTTCCTTGGAGGAATAATGGGAAAAATTGGGTTTTGTCAGCTTTGGTTGATTATTGATGACCCAAGGAATTGGAACAACACTATGAGCAAACTTTAAACGCGTTAGAGCACGCTGTGTCTGTCTTTCTGACTGCTTTGTCTGTCTGTCTCTGTCTGTGTCTCTCTCTCTTCCAGTCAGTCTCTCTATTTCCGAGAGTATTTTCTGTTACCGACACAGTCACACCAATTTTGCACATTTATATATATGAAGTTGGTGGCCAAAGAAAATGCAGGATTCTTTGTTGATATGAATGGATTTACAAAACTCCGAACCGCCTTACTTTTTCAGCTTCTGTTTTTAAGTCATACTCATTTTTTCGTGATCTACTGGTAGCTTAAGGATGATCATAAGACTGATGATACTCTCTGAGTGATGAAACTCAAAGGTTGCTCCTTTTATTGGAAGAAGTCGTGTCCAATATACTCAGCAGTGCTTTTAGAACAGCAAATTTGTAAGAGAGTTTTAGAATGTGAAAACAATTATCACTGAATTTAGACCATATAAGGACCAGTCTGGTGTTTTCCTTTAATTTCAATAATGGTCAAATATGGCCATGTTTGTCTTCCTTATCTCTAGAGTAAAATTGATATTAATATTTTTTGAGAATTTAAGGATGTTTTTGTCAGTTTGCGATATTAGAAAAAATTCTGTTGTTACAACCTGCTGCATCTGTGGGGTGGCCCGAGTGGCATGGTGGCTGAGCTCCCGCTTCACACAGGGAGGGCCCGGGTTCGATTCTAGGCGAGTGGACACAATTTTGACGCGTTTCCTTACACATATGTCTGTTCACCAAACAGCAAAATAGGTACTTGGGGTTAGTGACTGGTGTGGGTCGCATCCTGGGGGACAAGATTAGGTCCCAGGAAAATAAGTATTTACAGTCCTCGTTGACGCATGACTTTCTTGGATTATCTTGAATGGCTAACTTCTGGGTTAAAAATCGAAGAAAATCTTATAAAAGTTGCTTTCTGTTTTTAGTCTTGTCATTAATGGATTAATTTTTTGTCGTCTTTTAATTTTTAGTTATTGTAAATGTATGTAGTGCGGATGACAAGAGAATAGATGATTGCTGATGTTTGAATGAAAAGAAGTTGGATGTCGGGGCCCTAAGCGAAACAAAGTGAAGGTGGTGGGGAGTTTCGGTGGGGAGAATAAATTTAGGATTAAAAATCTGGAGTATCTGGAGAGAGTTAGAGCTAAGGAAGGGGTAGCATATGTTGATGGATCTGTTATGGTGAGGAGAAAATGAGAATATGATGTGTCTAATTCATGGATTGTGTGGATTAAAGGTAAAAAAAAAAAAAAAAAAAAAAAAAAAAAAAAAAAAAAAAATAAAAAAAAAAGGGGTTGTATGCGAAAAGGGATCATAATAAGCGTGTATGCACTGGAGAAGAGAGGAAATGTAGGTCGAGAGTGAGAGATTTTGGGAGGATGTTAAGTGATTGTATAGGAACCTTTGAAACAAAAGTGAGAGTAATTGTTGTAGGGGACCTGAATGCTAAAGTAGGAGAAAATTTTAGAGAGGGTGTTAATAGGTAAGTTTGGGGTGCCAGGTGTAAATGATAATGGGAAGCCCTTTGATTGAACTTTGTATAGAAAGGGGTTTAGTTATAGGTAATAACATTATTTTAAGAAAAAGAGGATAAATAAGTATACAAGATATGATGTAGGGCGAAAATGACAGTAGTTTCTTGGATTATGGTTGGTGGATAAAAGAATGTTGGTTTAGACTTCAGGATGTACATGTGTTTAGAGGGGCCACAGATTATATCAGATCATTTTTTAGTTGCAGCGACAGTGAGAGTAAAAGGTAGATGGGATACAAGGAGATAGAAGCATCACGTAAGTGAGATGTGAAGGTTTTTAAACTAAAAGAGGAGGCAGTAGGGTATGATATAAACAACTATTGAGAGGATAGAAGGGCTAATTAGAGCATAGGCAATGGGGTCGAAGGGATAGAGAAAATCATGGGGTAGGTTTAAAAATGTAGTGTGGATTGTTCAGCAGAAGTTTGTGGTTACAGGAAGGTGGTGCGGAGAGAAGAGGGCAGTTGGGGAATGATGATGTATAGAGAGTAGTAAGGGAGAAAAAAGTTAGCATATGAGAACTTTTTACAAAGTAGAAGTGATGCAAGGTGGAGAAGAGTATATGGAGAAAAGAGAGAGGTTAAGAGAGTGTGAAAGCAATGTAAAAAGAGAGCAAATGGAGAGAGTGGGTGAGGGATGTTATCAACAAATTTTGTTGAAATAAGAAAAAGTTTTGGAGTGAGATTAAACAAGATTTAGGAAGCCAAGAGAAACAAATGGAGTTGTCAATTAAAAATTGGAGAGGGTGAGGTTATTAAATGGAGGGAGTTAGAGGTATTGGGAAGATGCGAGGGAATATTTTGAGGAATTGTTAAATGTAGATGAAGATAGGGAAGCTGTGATTTGTGTATAGGGCAAGGAGGAATAAACATCTTGTAGCGGAGTGAGGAAGAGCCAGTAAGTGAGTGTGGGGGAAGTTCGTGAGGCAGTAGGTAGAATGAAAGCGGGTAAGGCAGAGGGGATTGATGGGATAAATAAGAAATGTTAAAAGCAGGTGGGAATATGATTTGGAGTGGTTAAGTGCTATTATTTAAAAAATGTATGAAGAAGGTAAGGTACTAGGGATTGGCAGAGTGATGATAGCTCCTTGTATAAAGGCAAAGGGGACAAAAGGGAAGTGCAATAAAAATTATAGGAGGGTTAAGTTGCTTGTGTATACCTGGTAAATGTGTATGGTAGAGGTGATTTTGAAAGAATTCTAGAGTAAGACGGAGAATAGGATAGCAGATGAACAAGGAGCTTTAGGAAGGTAGGGGGTGTGTTGGACCAGGTGTTTTACAGTGAAAACATTAATTGAACCGTATTTAGATAAGGATTAAGAGGGTTTTTGTGGCATTTTGGATTTGAAATGCGTATGACAGGGTGGAGAGGGGGGCAATGTGGCAGATGTTGCAGATGTATGGTGTTGGAGGTGGTTGCTGAAAGCAGTGAAGAGTTTTTATGAGGATTAGTGAGGCTCAAGTTAGAGTGTGTAGGAAAGGGGGAAGATTATTTCCAGTAAAAGCAGGCTTAGACAAGGTGTGTGATGTCACCATAGATTGTTCAATTATTTATAGAGAAGATGTTGTAGAGAAGTAAATGCTGGGTCTTGGCAAGGGGTGTAGAGTTATCGATAAAGAATCACAACATAACGTGGGAGTTGTCACGTTGCTCTTTGCTGATGACACTTTGCTCTTGGGTGATTCTGAAGAGAGTTGCAGAGGTTGGTGGGATGTATTTGGTAGGTGTGTGTAAAAGAAGGAAATTGAAAGTGATTACAGGAAAGAGTAGGCTTGAGGATAAAAAAAAGATTAGTTGTTGAAACGATTGGATATCTGATTGGAGGAGAGAGTATGGACGAGGGTGACGTATTCAGATTATATGGATGTGGACGTGTCAGCGGATGGGTCTATGAAAAGATGAGGTTGAATCTTAGAATTGTTGAGGGGAAAAAGGTGAGTGCACACTTTGGAGTCTGTGGAAAACTAAAGGAACTTTGTCCTGGAAGCAAAGAGGGGAATGTATGAGAGTATCGTTTTTACAACGCTCCTGTATGGGGTGTGAAAGCATGGGTGATGAATGTTGCAGAGAGGAGAAGGCTGGAGGCAGTGGAGATGTCATGTCTGAGGGCAAAGTGGAGTGTGAATATAATGCAGAAAATTCGTAGTTTGGAAGATAGCAGGAGGTGTGGGATTGCCAAAACGGTTGTCCAGAGGGCTGAGGAGGGTTTGTTGAGGTGGTTTTGGACATGTAGAGAGAATGGAGCGAAAGTGAATGACTTCAAGAGTGTATCAGTCTGTAGTGGGAAGGAAGGGCGGGGTAGGGGGTCGGCCTAGGAAAGGTTGTAGGGAGGGGGTAAAGGAGGTTTGATGTGCGAGGGGTTGGACTCCCAGCGGGCTGCGTGTATGTGTTTGATAGGAGTGAATGGAGACCAAAATGTGTTTTTAATAATTGAGTGCTGATGGAGTGTGAGGCAAAGTAACATTTATGAAGGGATTCAGGAAACCGGGCAGTCCGGACCTTGAGTCCTGGAGATGTGAAGTACAGTGCCATGCACTCTGAAGGAGGGGTGTTAAAGTTGAAGTTTAAAAACTGTAGTGTAAAAGACCTTCTGGCAAGACAGTGATTGAGTGAATGATGGTGAAAGTCTTCTTTTCGGGCCACCCTGCCTTGGTGGGAATCGGCCAAAGGTGGAATAAAAAAATATATAATGGGGCATAGTGAAGCTGTATCTTGGTACATGACAAACACACACATTTTGAAATATGTGCAGAAACATCCTAAACAAATCTGACGTTTTACTGCGTTACAAAAGTAAATGTCTGCATCCTAGGGGTTAATCAACTGCCTATCTAGGGGCATTGAAATATTAAAACCACATAAAACCACCTGGCAAGTTTGTTACTTATTTGAAGTGGTCACTCTTATAATTAATATAGGAAGGAATAAAACTCTTTCGTAAAAATACAATATTAACATATATAACATAAAACCTACCCACGACATACAAAAATAAAACACAGTACACCCTTTACCGAGTACTCACATTAGTTCACTAGCACACTGCTATAGTGATTATAAAACAAAACATCTGCAACAGTGAATGTTCATGTCCCTCATCATTTCTGCCGGCCTCTTTGTCAGCAATCAAAACGCTAGGAGAGTTCTCTCCCAAAACATATCAGCCTCTCCACATACAGATTATTTCAGGAGTTATTACATAATATTAAAAAGAAACCTGGAGGTTACCTGGCATAACCTGTGGCATAAAACTGGCATAAACTTACCAGAATCCAGCATCCTACTCACACAAACACTCATTGTAGTGATTATTGCATCACAAAACATAGACGTCTTTAGATCTGTGACCGCGTGTCTCATACTCGCCAATAAACCACACTCCTACACGCTGCTCTGTTGTTGTCCTGACTAAACATCTTCAGGTCTATTGCACGTGCCAGAGTAGTTAAAACTTTACCATTTTGTTTAATAAATAGCAACCATCGTCTTCGCCGATTACGGCTCTGGGAAATCTGTGAATGTCATATTTCGCAAAAAAATCACTTCCTACTCAACCTAACGAAAATATTTACTGCTTCTTTTGTCAAAAAAAAATGCCACAATGGCGGCGGTTAGAACCCACCATTGTGTTTAGTTATTTATTAAATATTTTAAACTTTCTAAACTTATTTAGCTGAATTAGGCTAAATATAAATTGCGTATATAATGTGTTAATAATAATATTTGTTAATAATATTTATTAACACATCGGCCGATTCCCACCAAGGCAGGGTTGGCCGAAAAAGAAAAAACTTATCATAATCATTCACTCCGTCCTCTGTCTTGCACGGTGTGCTTTACACTAAAGTTTTATAACTGCCACATGAACACCTGCCTTCAGAGTGTAGACACTGTAATTCCATTTCTAGACTCAGTCTGGGCCCTGCCGGTTTCCTGATTACCTTCATAAATGCTACTTTTCTCACACTCCAACAGCAACAGCACGTCAAGTATTAAAAACATTTGTCTGCATTCCACTATCAAATACGCTCACGCATGCTTGATGGAAGTCCAAGCCCCTCGCACACAAAACCTCCTATACCCCCTTTCCCTCCAAAATTTTTCTGGCATGGTCCCCTACCCCTATTACCCTCCAACTACAGATTTATTCACTCTCGAAGTCATTCTGTATCGTTCTATTCTCTCTACATGCCCGAACCACCTCAATAACCGTCCTCAGCTCTCTGGACAACAGTTTTGGCAATACTGCACCTTCCTCTTATTTCTAACTACGAATTCTGTGCATGATTTTCCACCACACTATTGCCCTCAGAATGTCATCTTCATGCCTCCAGCCTTCTCCTCGCTGCAACATTCCTTCACCATGCTTCACACCCTTATAAGAGCGTTGATAAAACTATTAATCATAAACATTCCCTCCTTGCTTCAAGGACAAAAGGTTTTTGTCTCCCCAGACTCCTATAGTGCACCGCTCACCCTTTTCCCCCCTCATCAATCTTTACCGCCCCAACTCTCTCCCTTCCTAAATAAAATCTGAGATTCATTCTTTTGTCACAATCTTTTTATCTCATCACCTTACTCTTTCCTATATTCACTTTTCATTTCTTCTTTTCATTCCCTACCAAATTCATCAACTATACCTCTGCAAGTTCTCTTCAGAATTTTCCCTAAACCCCAGTGTCATCAGCAAAGAGGCAACTGTGTCAACTCCACTTTGTGTTTTTGATTTTTTATCTTTTAACTCCACCTCTTGCCAAGACCCTAGCCTTTCACTTCCTTACAAACCCCATCTTTAATTATATTGTAACAACCACGGTGACATCACACATTCTTGTCTAAAGGCCTACTTCTAGGGAAATAACCCCTATTTTCCGAAATACTCTAACTGAGCTTACTATCCTCGTTAAAAACTCTTCACTGCTTTCAGAACTACCTCCGCATACCTACGCCTGCAACTCTGTCACATTGCCCCCCTATTCCACCTGTCATACACCTTTTCCAATCCATAAAATGCAACAAAAAACCAGATTTAGCCTTTTAATACTGTTCACCCATAATTTCACTGTAAACACCTGGTCCACAACCCCTACCTTTCCCTAAAGCTCCTGTTCATCTGCTATCCTATTCTCCGTCTTACTTTTAAATTCTTACACTAATAACTTACCATACACTTTACCAGTTATTAGTAACAGACTTATCCCCCTGTTAATTTTGCACTCTCTTTTGTCCCCTTTTCCTTTATACACAGGAAATATGCATTTTGCTCTCTGCTAATCACTAGGTAACTTTACCCTTTTCATACATATATATTCATTATATATACATATATATATATATATATATAGATATATATATATATATTATATATATATATATATATATATATATATATATATATATATATATTATATTATATAATGTGTGGTATAATCCTTGGTTATAAATACCGACAAGTTGGTTATAGAAAGACACGTAAGCAAACACTTATACTATTTATTAGAAAACGTTTCGGTTCTGGGACCTTGATCACTTCTATCATACAGAGGTAGGAAGACATTATATATAGGCGTCACAACTCACTCTCGCCTAAATTAAGGTCTTCTTCCTCTGTATGTTTGAATGTGATCAAGGTCCCGAAACCGAAACGTTTTCTAATAAATATGTTATAGTGTTGCTTACGTGTCTTTCTAACATATATATTGTATATATGGGGTTCTTCAAGGAAGTGAAGCTAGCGGTTCATGCAACAAGGGCGTATTCAACAACCTGCCTGAGGACAATGCAGTGGTTTTAAAATTAGATTTCGAGAATGCGTTCAATCTCCTGGAAAAGAGACGTGTTATTAGCAGCAGTACAAGAACATTTCCCTAGTCTCTTCTCTTTTGTTTCAGCTGGGTATAGCAAGGAATCAATGCTTCTCTTTGTGGAGAGCATGAAATCACATCATCGGAGGTGTCAAAACATATGGAGATCCTCTTTCTGTATAGCAGTTAGGGGAAATCACATCAAACTGACCAGGAGTAAAACATCTGGTTCCTAGATGATGGCACACTAGCGGTACAAAAGGAAGGCCCTCCTACATGACCTTACACAGGTAATGAACGGGGACAGGAAATGGGTTTCATTCTGAATCCAGTTCCAAATGTGAAAATCTACTCAGTCAGTCCAACAAGTGATAAATTGCAGTGAGATCAAAAAGACCAGGAGCAGCAGTCATGCCCCCACAAATAGTGTCTTGCTAGGAGCACCTTGGGAGGAAGCAATGCCATTGGGTCACAATTCTCAGGAAAAGAATTTGGAAGAGTTAAGGAGAATGGAACAACGAAATAGGCAATCTGGGCACCCACGCGCCTGTCCTTCTCACAAAGGTGCTTGAGTCTGCCCAGGTTGACATATTTCCTAAGCTGTGCACCTTTCATTGATAACCCTATTCTGCACGAAATATGACTGTTTTTCTGAGGCAGTATTTTTAAGAAAGTACTTATCCTTACTCTAGAAGCCGGGCAGTGGAAACCAAGCACACCTTCCAGTCAGACTAGGAGGCATTGGTGTCGCAAGAGTCATCACAGATTGCATTACCTGCTTTTCTGTCCTCGTGTATTGCATCCAGAGAGCTTGTAAACGAAATTCTCCCTGAACATCTTAGGGACAAGATTGGGTGTCCAGCGACCAAAAATTCATTGACGGAGCAATGATCTGGGTTATCTAAAGGGCTCTGAAACCAGACCTGCTCCCCCAAAACGACTACAAACAATCGCACTGGGATGGTCCAATACTGGAAAATATTGCCTCAACAATGCTTCAGAGTGTTGTTCAGGGAAGGATAGAGCCCGCCTCCTGGCAGTGGAGCCCTCCTGCTGGGGACTTTTGTTGGTGTTCCCAATCCAGCCTTGGCCACGCATCGACCACTGCAGACCATTCCGCATTGGTGTTGCCCTTCGACTTGGCCGCCTACCTATTCTGGCTGAACCACAGGTGTTTTGTGGAAGTGAAGCAGCGACCGATTTCGGGTACCATGGTCTTGTGTTGCGTAAATCCGAGGGAAGATTGCAAGACATGAGGAGGTTTAATAATCATTATCAAGAGGAGCCTCACAACAGCTGGATGCCCAGCAGTAAGGAGCCACCCCAACTATGCAGATCTGATGGCAGCCAGAAGCGTCCAATGGGTATCACCCTTTAAGCCTGGACAGATGGGAAGCAGGTGTGTGGACTATACATGTGATCTTACCTAGGCGTGATACCTATCTCATTACACCAGGAGGAAGGAGGAGGCAGCTGCAGCTTCAGGGAGTCCCAAAGAAGTCTAGAAATTATGGAGAACTTGCCCACATTATATGTTTGTTCCCATAGGTCTGTGGAACCCTTGGCTCATTGGGGAAAGAATGCATCTAATGTCATTAAGGAAGCTGGGAAAAAGACTCATCAGGGTACCTAGGGATCCCAGTGGCAGATAGTTTTCTGTTTCCAGCGGCTCAGTGCGGCTGTTCAAAGGGTTTTAAATGCATGCTGCTTTTGGGCCACAGCCCAGCTCTGAGGAGCTGGATGCGTTTGCCTTATAATCGGTGATACACTCGTAACAATCTGTTTGCCGTATCTGCCATCCTTTATATCAACAAAGTATCTCTAAAATCTTCTGTACCATTTTATTAATAATATTATAAATATATATTATATATATATATTTATATAGTATATATATATATAGATATATATTGTATATATGAGACTAGTCGTTCATTTCATGTCGAAAAACCAACAATGAAGGAAACATTGATTGTCCATTTTGTCATTTAACAGAGTTATAAAATAGCAGCACAATATATTTTGCTTGGACTGCTCAATGTGTTAAAGGAACAAACATAAAAATAAATGGAAATGTTTATATTTTATTTTTTTTCGCCAGTGCGTGTTGCAAATTGAATAGTTGTAATTAAAACAAAGAATAGATTTGATGAATACACTAAAAATGCTAAAACGTAAGTTTCACACTACCACAAAAAGTAATCTTATGAAAGGGAATTAATGTGTAGCTGCAGGTTTAGTGCAACAAGAAATGTCAGAGCCATATGGCATGTACAGCCATATTGGCATGCAGCCAAATGCATGCAGCCATTGGCATGCTGCCATTAGGGCTTATCTGGATAAGGATGTGGCAACATCGTATGTTCAGTACGATAACTGTTCACTAATTGAATTTATGTTTACTGAGAAATTCTGGGGGTTGCGTTTTTACTATATTATTAAGATGAACTCAGGAGTAAAGCGGAAATGGCATAGGTAATAAAATAGTAAATTGAGAGGCAGGGCAACAGTAAGGAAGGGAGCCAGTGAAAAGGTCAAGGAAAGTTTGGTGGGTCAAACGTTGGTTATCTTGCCATTATAAAATTCAAGAAAACTTGACTCATGGCTCGGTGGATTTAAGTTGTTGTCGGACTCTGTACCATGCTTGATGAGGTAAAGAAGAAGAAGAAGTTAAGACGTCAGTATGCTGTGAGATTTTGTAGTAGTGAAGAGTAGCGTTAATGATAAGAAGCTAAAGTGAAGTGTTAGGTGGCCTGGCATGCACCTATTTAGAAAACAGGCAAATATGTTACTTGGCTCAGTGAGGGGGTTAAAACTTTCTTGAGAAATAAGCTAGCAGGAAGTAAAGGTATCCCCGAAACTCGAATGACAGATTTTTTTTTTTGTTGTGTATGGAGTAAACCAGAGAAGTACAGACCGTTGTTACTGATCAAACTTGCCCGTTGCTGCCTTTACATAAGTTAGGATATTAACATTCTCTGGTGGCTTTCCGAGTTTTCTTAAGTAAAACTTTTATAGGCTGAGAAAACGTATTATTGAGGACATACCAAAAAGTTATTGTAGAGTGGAGCTTCGGCGCTTGCTGGCCACCGGTTTCGGATCCTCGGTAGTCCTCATACAAAGGTTACTTGAGTTTTAATACACATGTATTTATACATGTGGCACAGGGATACGCGCCGATGGATGCAAGTGGTCACCTCATTTAGGTAATATACAGATTTAATAATGGATGAATACTTGTACACAAATATTGCAAACGAAGAACACCAGAGATGAGCTGGCCAAATCTGTATGCCGTTTTAGGTACCTATGTTTTAGTTATGGACCTGATATTAAGAGTGCGCTGATATACGGTATACACGTATATACTCTCGTGAATAAAATCTTGAGTGCGTGGTAAACTTATTGATCCTCGGCATGTGATGGGATTTAAACCTAAAAACAGAAAGTTTACCAGACATGAAAAAGGGGAGGTTGGGGGGTAACAGAAGATGTAGGAACTATCCTGTTACAAAATCAGGGAATAAACGTAACACCTAACAATTGTTCAGTAGCAAATAGCAAATGTGACCCAGCATATACATTGTCTCGTGCGCGAATAAACACCACTCCAAATGAAAAAGCCGATATGTCCACCACATTGTTAGGTGTACGTTTTCTCTGGTTTTTTTAACAGGCTAGCTGCTACACCTTAGGCCATCCCTGAAGAACTGGAAGTGCTGAAGCAGGGATATAAAGATGAGGGACCCAGAAAAATCGTATAATGATACGATGCAACTAACCATACCAGGGCGAGGATTTGAAACCCCGCTAGCTGGAGATTGTCTGCAAAACTTGCATTTGTTGTCACACTGGGGCCTATGCTAACCTTCCATGGTGTAGATATTATACCTAGTTGGGACTAATCTTTTTGTGGCTTGCTGGGTCCAGTGGCTAACGCGGGACCGGTTGGTAGTTTTAGGTTTTTGGAGGCTCTCTGACCGCGGGTTCAATCCCGCCCGTGGTATGGTTTATAAGATGAGGCCCGAAAGGAGCAGATGGTGGAAATAGAAAACATCAGCGGACAGCAACGGGGGGATGAAGGGGGGCAGGAGCTGAGAAGTTTTCTGGCAGAGTAATACCAAACCACCGGGGTGTCCGGGAGGGGATGAAATAAAAAACAAAGGAGATGCTTTAAATCGGATCCAGAAAATATGGAGGGATAAGAATTGGGAAGAAGAGAGGGAGAGGTCAGTAATTATTCATAGGCTTCCGGAGGATGGAAGGGGGACTTATGTTCACTACTGAACTTTTTTATTTTTCGTTCGATTTCTGTCATTTTTTTGTACGTAAAGAAGCACCTTTCAATAGTAATGTGACCCAGTTACAGTAGATAGCTCAAAAAAAAACAATGAGGAAAAAATTATTTACTAATAATCATACATATTGAAACAGTAACTTGGACATGGGACTTGAGAAGTTGTTTTGCATTTCTAGCATAAAACAATGCTAACTGTATTTCTAATGGTTGCCGTTCTCTTTCTGTAATTTATCCTTTCTTCATTCTTATAAAAAAATAAAAATTTTGTATGTTTTGACTTTCAGAATAAAATATCTGACTTTTGGAACCCCCCCACCCAAAAACAAATTATGATATTTAAAAAAACAAACGTTAGCTTGTATAACAATCTTTTCCTTTCTCTGTTCTCTGTGATATTTCATTACATTCTGCTCTTATTAAGAAGTTAACTTGCTCATATATGTGAATAACTTACACGAGATAATCCGCGAAACAGCCGGGACACCTTTTTTTTTTTTTTTTTGAGAAAATAACCATTTTTCTCAGTCATATACTGCATACGAGTGTATATCATAGTTATCCTTGTTCGTTTTCTTTAAATATAAGGACCCTGGAGGTTGAAGGAGTAGAAAGAGAATGGACAGCACCCGCTGAGAATGGGAATCTATTATCCCGATGAGAGCGTCAGGGAATTGCCCATATTTATTCATTCTGGAGTATTTACCATACTTCTTTGTTATTTATATTGGTTTATTATGTTATATTAGATCAATTGTGATAGATAAATAAGCCGTTAGAAGCTATATAGATGTTAATTTAGCCATATTCCCCGGCCACCCGAGACTGGAATTTTCCAGACGTCAGCAAAATGGTTTGTCGGGAGGGAGGTTCCTGGTTGGTTGGAAGTTACGTATAAGTCCCGCCCCCAATGTATTATGATACCAAATCGGTCTATTATTATCTTAGAAAGAATAATACAATAATTTACACGAAAAAAAATAAAAACGGAAAAAATAATAAAATGACGAGGTGAGCAACCTGCGCGGGTGGTGACGTAACCCTAGGTGTATTTAAATGTCCTTAATTCCTTGTAGGAATGTCGTAGAACATAATGGATTACTTGGTACCATTTTCGTTGCCAGAGAGTTAGCATTTTTATATAAGATTAACTCAGTTTGGATTTTTTTTTCGACAACTTTTCGTTCGCGCTGAGTACGTGATATCACCCCATTAAAATAAGATACATAGAACGTACATAACTAGCAAATGAACAGTTCAGCAAATATACAAGTACCGCACAGAACATACAAGAATAATACCAGAATATACGAGGACAGTGGTGGAGCAAACCATTTTAATACTTAATAAGAGCGAGTTCCCGCTGGCCAGGTTGTGGCATCTAACACTTGAAATACTTTATGTCAGACGTCGAGTCTTCAAAATTGTCTTAATTTCTTCCCAGAATTTTTATTTTTTTTTTTGTCTTGTGACTGTGAATATTTGCTCGAGAAATGTGGGAAAAAAGACGTGAGATGAAAATAACAGACGTTGAAAAAATAACATGACGTGAAAATAACAGACGTGAAGGATAACAGCGTGAAGATAACAGATGTGAAGATACAGACGTGAAGGAATAACAGGGGGATGTGAAGAATAACAGATGTGAAGATAACCGTAGTGTCGTGAAAGATAACAGACGTGAAGATAACAGACGTGTGTGGATAAACAGACGTGAGATAACAGAGTGAAGATAACAGACGTGAAGATAACAGACTGAAGTTAAACAGATGTGAAGATAACAGACGTGAAGATAACAGACGTGAGATAAACAGGACGTGAAGATAACAGATGTGTAGATAACAGACGTGAAGATAACAGATGTGGAAGATACAGACGTTGGAATATAAACAGACGTGAAGATAACAGACGTGAAGAGAAAGGACGTGAAGAAGATAACAGACGTGAAGACTATGAAACTAGAAAGTGAGACTTTCTTAATTATTTCTGGATTACTTCTTATCTTCCATAAGTTAATTCATAAGTTATTTCTTGCTGTAATCTAAAGTAGTTTTTGTCAATTGTCACTTTTTTATAAATTCCCATATATACATTAAGGAGATCTATATATAACAAATGGCACACACGGTGACTGAAACGATTCACAAATAACCCGCACATAGAAGAGAGGAGCTTACGACGGACGTTTCGGCCCGACTTGGCCCTATTTACAAAGTCACAAAGTCACACTAACGTTGTAAATGGCAAAGCTGACCGAAGCGTCGTCGTAGCTCTATCTTCTATTGTGCGATGGGTTATTTTGTGTAAGGTTATCTATATTCAATATACTATATACTACATATATACTAAACTATACTAAAGAAAGCATATACATTTACCACTGTCAATCCACATTTTTTCAGAATTCTATTGCTTATATATATTAACAATTTCCATATCTCCCCAAGCATTGCCTGTACAATTAATTTGTTCTAACATCCGTGTGATACAGTGTAGATATGTGCATGGAAAATGTGTGCCACCTGAGTGCTTATAAGAGTTACATTATTAGATAATGAACGTAAAGCGGGATTTAGAGTTTACAGGTATCGAGAGTGTGACGAAGTATTATGTATCTTGAAGTTTTTGTGTGTGTGTGTGTGTGTGTGTGTGTGTGTGTGTGTGCCTGTGTTGTGCCTGTGTTTGCCTGTGTGTTCCTGTGTGTGTGGGGGGGTTGTATGTTTCTATCAGGAAGATCAAGAACACGTGAAACGCCAGAAAATAATAAAATTGAGGCTTATTTAACTGGTAAAGATTATTTCTTGCAGGTCTCTGCCATTCACAAGATAACTTGCAAATATCTTCTTTGCTTTATCTTATACAAGTTTTTCATCGATGTCAAGTATTTTTACACTTCACATCTTTCTAAAAATAACTTGAAAATATTATAAACAACATTTTTCTTACGTTTTATTGCCTATGCAATACATTTTAATTTTAAGAAAAGTGACGAGAAAAAGGCAGAAATTGGCGTTTTATGGGGATGTGTGTGTGTGTGTGTGAGTGGTGTGTGTGTGTGTGTGTGTGTGTTGTGTATATGACCACAGCAAAGCTTTACATAAATATGAATATTTGTGGACATATGGACTAATTACAACACTTATAATGCTAAGTAAGTAAAAAACGAAAGAAAAATTAACAAACACGTTATGAAACATAAACAAGTCGAGATTTTAATCAGTAACCTCAGCTTGGTGGCCGAGTTGTGAGGCAGCTCAGTCTCGTTGGCGTGTCTACTGTTCCAGACGTCTTGGTGGGTGTAATACAGACACAGATTTTCGTGTGTTCCTCCTGTATTCCACCCACTGGACAGTCTCGGCTGTAGACCAGCAAGACAAGAACCAAGTTACCATACCAACAAGGTCACTGGGGAGGGGCCAAACCTGCTGCTGAACCTGGGGTGTGAGGAAAGGCAGTTCATCTGAGGGACCGCAGATGGTTCTTCTGGAGTCATGGAACTAGCGGAAGCACCACACACACCACACACACACATCACACACACCACACTCACACACACACCACCACACCACCACCACCACCAACCAATCCATGACCCTCTCCACCAGTCCATCACCCTCACCACATGTCCATCACCCTCACTTCCCAATTCATCCTCACTCCCACCAGTCCATCACCAATTCACCACCAGTCCATACTCACACAACAAGTCCATACCCTCACGACCAGTCCATCACCAGCAATGGAAGTGTGGAAGGGAGTTCCTGAGGGGTCACAGATGGACTTCTGGAAACAAGGCCTCTTCACCTCCCCACAAGTCAATCTCCCTCACCAACAGAACCATCACCTCACCTCAAGCCCATCACACTCACACCAGACCATCACCCTCCTCACCAGGTCCATCACTCTCCCACCAGTCCTCACCTCACCAACAGACCATCTCCCTCAAACAGTCCATCTCCCTCTCCTTCCTGTCAATCACCAGCAAGGGAAGTGTGCAAAGGGAGTTCATCTGAGGGGACACAGATGCGACATCTGGGAAACCAGTCCTTCAGTCCCTCCACACCTGTCCATCCCCCACACCACTAGTCCATCAACCCTCACCACCAGTCTTCACCAGCAGGGAAGTGTGGAAGGGAGTTATCTGAGGGGACACAGTGGACTTCTGAAAAACACAGTCCTTCACCCTCCCACCAGTCCATCACCTACACCATACAGTTCCATACCCTCCTCCCACTAGTCGATCACCCGAAACCGGCATACCATCCAACCCACACCGCCAGTCCATCACCCTCACCACTAGTCGATTTCCCTACCATACAGTCATCTTCCTCACGTCAGTCCATCATCCAAACACAGCCATCACCTATCCACCAGGACCTTCACCCTCCCCACCAGTCGATCACCTCTCCATCAGTCATCACCCTCACACCAGGACATCCTCCCTCCCAACAGTCCATCGAACTCACAACCAATCCATCACCCTCACCACCAGTCATCACCCACAATACTAGTCCATCACCCTCTCCACCAGTCCCATCACCCTCACCACCAGTCCTTCACCCTCCCCACAGTCCATCACCCTCACCACCAGTCCATCACCCTCACACCAGTCCCTCACCAGCAAGGGACGTGTGGAGGGAAGTTCATCTGAGGGGACACGATGGACATCTGGAAAACACAGTCCCTTCACCCTCCCCACCAGTCCATCACCTCACCCAGTTCATTAACCATCACCACGAGTCCATCACCAGCAAGGGAAGTGTGGAAGGAGTTCAATCTGAGGGGACACAGATGGACTTCTGGAACACAGCATTCATCTCCCACCAGTCCACACCGTCCATCACCCTCACCGTCGTCCATCACCTCACGACACAGTCCATCACCAGCAAGGGAAGCTGTGGAAGGGTTCATCTGAGGGGACACAGATGGACTCTGGAAAAACAGAGTCCTTCATCTCCCCACAGTCCACCACCAGTCCATCCACCCTCACCGTTCAGTCCATCACCCTCACACGAAGTCCATCATCCCTCTCCACCAGTCCATCACCCTACACCACAGTCCATCACCAGCAAGGAATCGTGGAAGGGAGATCAGTTCATCTGAGGGGAAACAGATGGACTTCTGGAAACACAGCCCTTCACCCTCCCCACCAGTCAATCACCCTCACCAACAGACCATCACCCTCACCACCAGCCCATCACCCTCACCACCAGACATCACCCTCCTCACCAGTCCATCACTCTCACCACCAGTCCATCACCCTCACCACCAGTCCATCACCAGCAAGGGAAGTGTGCAAGGGAGTTCATCTGAGGGGACACAGATGGACTTCTGGAAACACAGTCCTTCACCCTCCCCACCAGTCCATCCCCCACACCACTAGTCCATCACCCTCACCACCAGTCCATCACCAGCAAGGGAAGTGTGGAAGGGAGTTCATCTGAGGGGACACAGATGGACTTCTGAAAACACAGTCCTTTCACCTCCCCAACAGTCCATCACCCTCACCACAAGGTCCATCCCCACCCCACACCACTAGTCCATCACCCTCACCACCAGTCCATCACCAGCAAGGGAAGTGTGGAAGGGAGTTCATCTGAGGGGACACAGATGGACTTCTGAAAACACAGTCCTTCACCCTCCCCACCAGTCCATCACCCTCACCAACAGTCCATCACCCTCCCCACTAGTCGATCACCCTCACAGTCAGCCCATCACCCACACCACCAGTCCATCACCCTCCCCACTAGTCGATCACCCTCACCACCAGTCCATCACCCTCACCGTCAGTCCATCATCCAAACCACCAGTCCATCACCCTCACCAGTCCATCACCAGTCCATCACACTCACCATGAGTCCATCACCCTCATCACCAGACGTCACCCTCCCCACCAGAGTCCATCAAACTCTCATACCAATCCATCACCCACACACCAGTACATCACCAACATACCAGTCCATCACCCTCACCACCAGTCCATCACCCTCACCACCAGTCCTTCACCCTCCCCACCAGTCCATCACCCTCACCACCAGGTCATCACCCTCACCACCAGTCCATCACCTACACCAGGTCCATCCACCCTAACCACCAGTCCATCGCCCTAACCTCCAGTCCATCACCAGCAGGGGAAGTGTGGAAGGGAGTTCCTCCTGGGGGACACAGATTTACTTCTGGAAACCACAGTCCTTCACCCTCACCACCAGTCCATCTCCCTCACAACAGTCATCACCCTCAACACCGACCATCTCCCACACCTCCAGTCGATCACCCTCCACTAGTCGATACCCTCACACCAGTCCATTCACCCTCACCGTCAGTCAATCATCCACACCACCAGTCCATCACCACAATACCTTTCCTCATCCTTTACCACCTGTCATTCACCCTCACCACAGTCCTTCACCTCCCACCCAGTCCATCAACCCTCACCACCAGCCCCATCACCCTCACCACCAGGTCCATCACCTTCACCAACAGTCAATCACCCTTCACCACGTCCTCACCTCACCACCAGTCCATTCACCAGCAAGGGACATCCAAGTGTGGAAGGGAGCTCATCTGAGGGGACACAGATGGACTTCTGGAAACACAGTCCTTCACCCTCCCCACCAGTCCATCACCCTCACCACCAGCCCATCACCCTCACCACCAGTCCATCACCTTCACCACCAGTCCATCACCCTCACCACCAGTCCATAACCAGCAAGGGAAGTGTGGAAGGGAGCTCATCTGAGGGGACACAGATGGACTTCTGGCGGAGGAAATCTGAGGACAAGATAAAGCAAGTAACTCACCTAGGTAAATGAGAGGAAAGCCGAAGAAAATTTACCTTCCCAAATCTTGATATATTTTCACCGCCACTCCCTCTTATGTCTATTTTGATTTTTTTCCTATGTACTTTTAGTCCATCGTACACTGTTGCTTTTTCTTACCCTTCTCCCCATTCTATTGGTCTTCTATTCACAACGAGAAATTTAGATTTCATTTGCTTTATTGCATTGATAATCATGTTTAGGCGTGTGGTAAGCCGGTTGAATGTATCATGTGCTTTTGTGTGTATATGAGGTGGTAGATGTGTTTGTCTGTTTACGTGGAGTGATGTATGTGCTTGTGTGTTTATGTTGAATAGTGTATGTGCTTGAGCGTTTACGTGGAATGATGTATGTGCTTGTGAGTTTACGTGCATTAGTGTATGTGCTTTTGTGTTTACGTGGAACGATGTATGTGCTTGTGTGTTTATGTGGAATAGTGTATGTGCTTGTGTGTTTACGTAGAATGATATATGTGCTTGTGTGTTTATGTGGAATAGTGTATGTGCTTGAGCGTTTACGTGGAATGATGTATGTGCTTGTGTGATTACGGACTGAATGATATTGTGCCCTTAGTGAGCTGTTGTACGTGGAGAGAGTTTGTCATCTGCCTGACGTTGTGTGGATTTGACGTGGCTCACACCAACGTGGCTCGTATGTGCTTGTGTGTTTACGTGGAATGTGTATGTGCTTGTGTGTTACTTGGAATGGTGTTTGTGTTTGTGTGTTTACGGTGGAATGATGTATGTGCTTGTGTGGTTTACGTTTGGAAATGGTGTTATGTGTTTGTGTGTTTACGTGGAATGGTGTATGTGCTTGTGGTTTACGTGGAATGGTGTATGTGCTTGGTGTTATGTTTTTACGTGGAATGGTGTATGTGTTTGGTGTGTTTTCGTGGAATGGTGTATGTGTTTGTGTGTTTACGTGGAATGGTGTATGTGTTTGTGTGTTTACGTGGACAAATGATGTATGTGCTTGTGTGTTTCTTGGATGATGTATGTGCTTGTGTGTTTAAACCTGGAATGATGTAGTTGCTTGTGTGATTACGTTGGAATGATGTATGTGCGTGTGTGTGTACCTGACATGGTGTATGTTCTTGCGTATGCTGCAGGGTCAACATTGTGGTGGATTTGCCAATTTGCAGGAACAAGTAATTTTTCTTCAAAATTAATTTTTGTGTGTGTTCTTAGGATAATGTGTGTGTGTGTGTGTGTGCGTGTGTGTGTTGTGTGGTGTGTGTTGTGTTGTGTGTGTGTGTGTCATGTGTGCGTGTGTGTGTGTTGTGTGTGTGTGTTGTGTGTGTGTGATGTGTGCGTGCGTGTGTGTGTGTGTGTGTGTGTGTGTGTCTGTTGTGTGTGTGTGTGTGTGTGATGTCTGTGTGTGTGTGTGTGCGGGCGTTGTGTTATGCTAGTGTGAGTTGTGTGTGTGTGTGTGTGTGTGTGTGTGTGTGTGTGTGTGTGTGTTTGTGCGTGCGTGTGTGTGTGTGATGGTGTGTGTGTGTGTGTGTTGTGTGTGTATGTGCTGGTAAGCAGCACATTAGTGAAACATAAGAACGAGTATAACAGGTTGATTCTTCTCCCGTATATCTAACCAATCGTTTTATGTGCCATAAACAGTTTTCTTAAATAAACAGCGTCACTATGTCATCTCAGATCTTGTCTATAAGTAAGACTGATATTCCTCAGCCTAAACCGTTATAGAAATCTATTGATGACTTCGTTTCCCAAAAATCGTAGTGGGAAAACGCTGGAGGACAAGACGGTCCCAGGCGACGCCGTGAATCAATCTTCAGAACTGTGCAGCTTCCCACCTCCAACATCACAACTATTTTATACTTCTTTATTATATTTTTCTAGAATTTATTTTTTTTTTCACTGTGTTGTACGACCGTTTGAATCTTTTTTTTTTTCTTTTTACTTTCACTTTTATATTATTTTGCTTATAATTCGAAAAATGCCTCTTTAATCTACCTCAAATTTTCAAGGCTTGTTAACGGTATCGGGACAAAATTCTTTGAACAATGACCACCTGAACTGTTTCCCAACATCTGAAATATTCAGATAACACCAAAAACTTCGGTGGCGGGTTTCAGGATTTGAAAAAGTTGCCACAAAAATTCTACAACAGCAGAGAGTGAAATAATGCGATTTGTTTATTCATGCTACATCAGGTTGTTTTTTTAAGTTTACTTGTGAACAACTTCAGTATTTTTAGAATGATGCATCTTAGGCAGAATAGAACTTAAACTGGATCAGCTTCTTGAGATGTATTATATAAAAGATAACCATTTAATCTCAACAACCATGAATTTGAAATTTCCTGAAATATTCCAAACTTGGGAATCGGTGGAACGAGATCAGTTAGTAAATAATATGTGGTGCCGGAATAGTAAGTGGTTATTAGCAAGAATCGGTTGATAAATTAGACACATGTCCAACTCTTGGGTTGTCTTTTTTGTCGCGTAATGTTTCGCCACACAGTGGCGGCCTCATCAGTTCCATAGAAAGGAGAATCGTTGAAGAAACAAGCAGAAGATGAGGTAATCAGTCCCTCATCCTTGGTTGTGTAGGTCAGTCATCAATCTGGAATAGAATACAGCATTATTCTTCTCCTGTTCTTCACGATTCTTCCCTTTGTATGGACTGATGAAGCCACTGATGTGGCGAAAATTTTCTCATTAAACGATACCAAGAGTTGCACATGTGTTATTATCAACGTTGTCGTTCACTGAACCCCCCATTCGTCTAGCAAGAACTCATTTAAATTTAAGTCCTTTCTGAATTTTCTTTATACTTTTAAATCTATAATATAATTGTTTTCATTTGTGTTAAAGTTAAAAAATTAATATATTTTTTCCAAAAGAATCTTTTACAAAAACACTTATTATAACAAGTACAATTTAATTTAGCCTAATCCAACTAATATATTTTAGATAAGTTTAGATAATGTAAATGATAAAAATGTCACAATGAAATATTTTTTTTTCGTTAAGTTCAGAATGATTTTGCGAAATTATTGCATACACATGTTTTTCGCTTGCCTTTTTCCCGGCAAGAATAGCGCTGCTATTTAAGCCAAAAATCGCAAGTTATATTTATATATATATATATTATATATATATATTTTTATTTTATATATATTTTATATAAAATTATGTTTGCCGAATATGTAAAAACTGTCAAATTAGCAAGAACTCATTTAAAAATTAAGTCCTTTCTGAAATTTTCTCTTATATGTTTAAAGATATATTTTTTTCATTAATGTTAATGTAAAAAATTTTTTTTATGCATCAAAAGAATCTTAGAAACTTACCTAACCTTATTATAACAAAAGCAATTTATTTTTAGCCTAACCAAACTTAATATATTTTAGATTTTTTTACAGAAATTTTTAATACTAAACAAACACAGTGAAATATATTTTTTTCTTTTAGGTTCAGAATGATTTTGGCGAAATTATTTCATACACAAATTTTCGCTTGTCCTATTGGCAAGATGAACGTGCTATTTAAGCCAAGATCGCAAGTTCTGCCTATTCGGCACGACATTTACTATATATATATATATATAAATATATTATATATATATATTTTAAATATATATTATATATATATATATTATATATATATACATATAATTTTAATTTCAACACACCGGCCGTTTTCCCACGAGGGGGGTGGCCCCGAAAGGAGAGATAAAGTTCCTCCTTTACAAAGTAATTATACAGGGGAAGGGGTTTACTAACCCTTGCTCCCGGCATTTTAGTCGCCTCTTACAACACGCATGCTTACGGAGGAAGAATTCTGTTCCACTTCCCCATGGAGATAAGAGGAAATGAACAAGAACAAGAACTAGAAAGAAATAGCAGAAAACCCAGGGGGGTGTGTATATATATGATTGTACACGTATGTGTAGTGTGACCTAAGTGTAAGTAGAGGTAGCAAGACGTACCTGTAATCTTGCATGTTTATGGGGACAGGAAAAAGGGCACCAGCCAAACCTACCATCGTGTAAAACAATTACAGGCTTTCGTTTTGCACTCACTTGGCAGGACGGTAGTACCTTCCTGGGCGGTTGCTGTCTACCAACCTACTACCACATATAAAAATTATAATATATATTATATGTATATATATATATATATATATATATTATATTATATATATTATTGTTGTTGTAAAATTATTAAAATTATATATATATATATAGTTTAATGATTATTATATTATAGGAGACAGTGAATGTGAAGGTGTTACATATCGCCTGAGGATTGCGAGACTATCATGTTGGATCCTGGGGAAGGAACACCAACCCATTATCAACATGTTTTGTCAATATCAGTCAAGAGCTAATTTTATTTATACTAATTTGCAATTAACTTACATGGCCTCAAATTATGGAAATATTACGCATATATTTATGTAGTTAACCATAATAATATGAAATGAATCATTAATCTCATCACGAGGAACATCTTCACAGATATTCCTTATCATGTAAAAATGAAGATTTAACGTAAAAATATATCCTTATGATTATTGATGGTTCATTTTATTATCATAACTACTGATGATACTTTGTATTCCTGTTGTCATAATTATTGATGACACTTTGCATTCTTATCATAATTATTGAAGATTGTATTCTTATCATAATTATTGAAGATACTTTGTATTCTTATTATAATTATTGATAGTGCTTTGTAATTTTATTATCATAATTATCTGAGGTAAGATCTTGGTGGTGGAGTTGCTGCCACACCTCAGATACTCTGGCAATGTTTTCTGCTCAGCTTCACTAACAATAGACTGTTATCTCAAAATAATTATAGTTTGTTAATGTCTTCCCTGCTGTTTTATGTACTGGTATGTGTGAACGTAAGTGAAAGTGACAGTTAATTAAGTTGATTTTCTGTGGTTGGTCTGGGAAACTAAAAACAAGGATCTCCGTATTCATAAAATAGACCGATATCTCAAAATGATTATAGTTATGTCAGGATCGTCATAACAATCTTACACCTTCGTAAGGCTGTAATGATAGAAGTGAGTGGATAAATGGAATGTTATAGTTAATATAAACTGCAATCTACTTAGAATGATGCTACATTAAACACAACATAGTTTATCACACCGTTCATGGTGTTAAATATCGAAAAGTATGTCATCTGATTGTTTAATTCTGGTGATCTTGCTTCAGTTTCCCCAGTCAGACCACAGAAATAAAAAATTTGAGGTGTTATGTTTTACTTACCCTTTACACATAACAGTCATAAAACAGTATGGGAGACATTAACAGGGGTGCATTAACAAGAAAACCCA
>NC_069454.1:35828237-35846796 GCF_026875155.1 Cherax quadricarinatus | reverse complement strand
ATATGTAGTACATACAGGTGAGCACATACGTGTGAGTACATACTTGTAAGCAAATATGGATTAAATACAGGTGAGCACATGTGTGAGTACATACAGGTGAACATATTGGTGATTTACATCAGTGAGCACATAGATGAGTACTAAATGGTGAACACACATGTGTGAGTAGATACAAGTGAGTACCCACACACAAACACGCCACCAAAGACAGAGAAAAAATCAAGCAGACAATATATTAAAGTGGTGTGGTGAGAGAAAATAAATATTCACACTGCCGGCAAGAGAAATCTTAAGATTTTCTCGTGCGTGAACCATTTTATTTGCTTCATACCGAGGTAAATGCGTACTCAATCTAGACCCCTGAGGTGTACCCATTGTTGGTACCCCCGTGGGGCACCTTTAAAAGAGTACCCATTGTTTTGGTACCGTCCCTGGTGGGGGCACCTTTAAGAGGCCACTGAACTTTTCATTTTTGTTTATCTTCCTCTGACTTCTCGATTCCATTTCGTCCATAACTCGAAAACGCCTCATGCAATCGGCTTCGAATTTTCAAAATTGGTGTATGGTAACTAGGCCCAAATTCTTGGAACAACTAGCATGCTTACGTTGCCTCTGACCTAAATTGTTAAAACCATTCCCAGCATCCTGGATGGCTAGATAACTTCTAAAACATCAGGTGGCAGCATAATCTTCAAACGTTCTAGCCAGGCGCCTCCTAAGTCGACGATGGTGAAGATTGAAATTGAAACGTATATGGGCAGATTTGTCCATTTTATTTGTAAAATGGACAAATAAATTTCATTTTACTTCTTTAGAAAAGATTCAGTATATTTTGGCTGAACCATGTTAGGGCCAGGATGGGTAACCATTATATTTTCCTTTGCTGTAGTCAAATTGTTTATGTAGTAAAATAGATAAAGAATGAAATCGGTGAAATCTGTGCCAAAACTGGAGAATGACTAACGAGATCCACTTCAAATTTCAGCACTGGTGTAGTTTCTTGAACACCAGGATCATGCTACTGTTGGGTGCCATAAGACTCTTGAACACCAGGATCATGCTACTGTTGGGTGCCATAAGACTCTTGAACACCAGGATCATGCTACTGTTGGCTGCCATAAGACCTCTTGAACACAGGATCATGCACGGTTTGGGTGCCCATAAGACTCTTGAACACCAGGATCATGCTACTGTTGGGTGCCATAAGACTCTTGAACACCAGGATCATGCTACTGTTGGGTGCCATAAGACCCAGTTTGTAACTTTACTCAGTATTTATAATTCCTTTTCCTTCTGCAACTAAACAATGCTTTTTCTGATTGGCTTCAAAATTTTATTGACAATGATTTTTATAATTAGGAAAATATTCCTTAAGTTTAGCACGAACAGGACCAAGTTTGAAATTTTACTGAAATTAATAAACTTGGAATTACTTGAGAATTCCTTTTCTGATCGGCTTCACCAAACTTTACCATCGTGGAGTTTATAAAACAGCCCCTTCACACTGACCTAACATAAATTTCCATATAATGAATTTTATTATGTAAAATGGTTTACCACATGACACAGCTAGTGATGCCCTCTTTCTTAAACAACCTTCAAAGTCTAAATGGTGCTGGTGTATCTTCATTAGAAGTATTTGTTTTAAATCTGGGAGGAGTGGATGCTAGTTTGCCATTTTTTAAATCATTTAATAAAAAAAAGTAAAGAATCAAATATTTTTTTTCTGAGGGAGTTGTAGAAAATTTTATAAAGTAATTAGAAAAGTAAACTAAAAAAAAAAAAGAATTTTTGTTTTTTGTCTTCTATGTTTAACGAGGGAAGACTTCCTTATTAACGAGGAAGACTTCCTTATTAACGAGGGAAGACTTCCTTATTAACCAGGGAAAATTGTGATACAAATTAACATCAGAGATACAAAGGTTATGCTGTGAGACACAGTAACAACAGAAACACAACGGTCACTCTGTGAGACGCAATAACAACAGAGATACAAAGATCATGATGTACAACCCAGTAACAACAGAGATACAAAGGTCACGCTGTGAGACACAGTAACAACAAAGATACAAAGGTGATGTTGTGAGACACAGTAACAACAGAGATAGCAAAAGTCACCTGTGAGACGCAGTAACAACAGAGAGAACAAAGGTCATGCAGTAAGACACAGTAACAACAGAGATACAAAGGTCGTGCAGTAAGACACAGTAACAACAGAGATACAAAGATCACGCTGTGAGATACAGTAACAACAGATACAAAGATCATGCTGTGAGATACAGTAACAACAGATACAAAGATCATGCTGTGATATACAGTAACAACAAAGATACAAAGATCATGCTGTGAGATACAGTAACAACAGATACAAAGATCATGCTGTGAGATACAGTAACAACAGAGATACAAAGATCATGCTATGAGATACAGTAACAACAGAGATACAAAGATCATGCTGTGAGATACAGTAACAACAGAGATACAAAGATCATGCTATGAGACACAGTAACAACAGATACAAAGATCATGCTGTGAGATACAGTAACAACAGAGATACAAAGATCATGCTGTGAGATACAGTAACAACAGATACAAAGATCATGCTGTGAGATACAGTAACAACAGAGATACAAAGATCATGCTATGAGATACAGTAACAATAGATACAAAGATCATGCTGTGAGATACAGTAACAACAGAGATACAAAGGTCGTGTTGTGAGACACAGTAACAACAGAGATACAAAGATCATGCTGTGAGATACAGTAACAACAGAGATACAAAGGTCGTGTTGTGAGACACAGTAACAACAGAGATACAAAGATCATGCTGTGAGATACAGTAACAACAGAGATACAAAGGTCGTGTTGTGAGACACAGTAACAACAGAGATACAAAGATCATGCTGAGATACAGTAACAACAGAGATACAAAGATCATGCTGTGAGACACAGTAACAACAGAGATGCAAAGATCATGCTGTGAGATACAGTAACAACAGAGATACAAAGATCACGCTGTGAGACACAGTAACAACAGATACAAAGATCATGCTGTGAGATACAGTAACAACAGAGATACAAAGATCATGCTGTGAAACACAGTAACAACAGAGATACAAAGATCATGCTGTGAGATAAAGTAACAACATAGATACAATGATCATGCTGTGAGACACAGTAACAACAGAGATACAAAGATCATGCTGTGAGATACAGTAACAACAGAGATACAAAGATCATGCTGTGAGATAAAGTAACAACATAGATACAATGATCATGCTGTGAGACACAGTAACAACAGAGATACAAAGATCATGCTGTGAAACACAGTAACAACAGAGATACAAAGGTCGTGTTGTGAGACACAGTAACAACAGAGATACAAAGATCATGCTGTGAGACACAGTAACAACAGAGATACAAAGATCATGCTGTGAGCACCAGAAACAACAGGAGATATAAAGGTCATGCTGTGGATACCCAGATAACATAATCTTTGCTATCTAATGTTAACGACACAGTAAATCAACAGAGATACAAAGGTTTGTGCTGTGAGACACAGAACACAAAGATACAAAGGTCACGCCTGTGAGACACAGTAACAACATAGTACAAGGTCACGCTGTGAGACACAGTAACAACAGAGGTACAAAGGTCACGCTGTGAGACACAATAACAACAGAGGTACAAAGGTCACGCTGTGAGATACAGTAACAACAGAGATACAAAGATCATGCTGTGAGATACAGTAACAACAGAGATACAAAGGTCACGCTGTGAGACACAGTACCACAAGATAACAAAGATCACGCTGTGAGATACAGTAACAACAGAGATACAAAGATCACGCTGTGAGATACAGTAACAACAGAGATACAAATATCACGCTGTGAAATACAGTAACAACAGAAATATAAAGATCACGCTGTGAGATACAGTAACAACAGAAATATAAAGATCACGCTGCGAGATACAGTAACAGCAGAGATACAAAGATCTCGCTGTGAGATACAGTAACAACAGAGATACAAAGATCACGCTGTGAGCTACAGTAACAGAGATACAAAGGTCATGCTGTGAGACACAGTAACAACAGAGATACAAAGATCATGCTGAGAGACACAGTAACAACAGAGATACAAAGATCACGCTATGAGATACAGTAACAACAGAGATACAAAGGTCACGCTATGAGATACAGTAACAACAGAGATACAAAGGTCACGCTGTGAGATACAGTAACAACAAGAACAAAGATCACGCTTGAGATACAGTAGCAACAAGATACAAAGTCATCGGCTGTGAGATACATAACAACAGAGATACAAAGATCACTGCTAAGAGCCTACAGAAACACAGAGATAACAAAGATCCGCTGGTGAGATACAGTAACAACAGAGATACAAAGGTCAAGCTGTGATACAGGAACAACAGAGATACAAAGGATCCAATGCTGTGGAGATACAGTAACAACAAAGATACAAAGGTTACGCTGTGAGATACAGTAACAACAGAGATACAAAGATCACGCTATGAGCTACAGTAACAACAGAGATACAAAGACCACGCTGTGAGATACAGTAAACAACAGAGAATACAAAGTCACGCTGTGAGATACAGATTTAACAACAGATATACAAAGGTCATGCATGATATACAGTACCAACAAAGATAACAAAGGTCACGCGTGAGATACAGTAACAACAGAATTATACAAATGTCATGCTGTGAGATACAGTAACAAAAAAAACAAAGTCACGCTGTGAGATACAGTAAAAACAATATACAAAGGTCATGCTGTGAGATACAGTAACAACAAAATACAAGTCGACGCTGTGAGTACAGTAACAACAGAGATACAAAGATCACGCTGTGAGATACAGTAACAACAAAGATACAAAGGTCACGCTGTGAGATACAGTAACAACAGAGATACAAAGGTCACGCTGTGAGATACATAACCAACAAAGATACAAAGATCACGCTGTGAGATACAAGTAACAACAATGATACAAAGGTCACGCTGTTGATACAGTAACAACATAGATACAAAGGTCGTTTTGTGAGACATAGTAACAACAGAGATACAAAGATCATGCTGTGAGATACAGTAACAACAGAGATACAAAGGTCGTGTTGTGAGACACAGTAACAACAGAGATACAAAGACATGCTGTGAGTATACAGTAACAACAAGAACAAAGATACCCATGCTTGTGAGACAGGAGTAAAACAGAGATGCAAAAGATCATGCTGTGAGATACAATAACAACAGAGATACAACGATCATTGTGTGAGATACAGTAACAACAGATACAAAGAGCATGCTGTGAGGTACAGTAACAACATAGATACAAAGATCATGCTGTGAGATACAATAACAACAGAGATACAAAGATCATTGTATGAGATACATAACCAACGAGATACAAAGATCATGGCTGTGGATAATACAGTAACAACAGATACCAAAGAGCATGCTGTGAGGTACAGAAACAACAGAGATACAAAGATCATGTGTGAACGTAACCCCAGAGATACAAGATTCAGCTATAGGACACAGTAACAACAAAAATACAAAGATCATGCTGAGATACAGTAACAACGGAGATACAAAGGTCATACTGTGAGATACAGTAACAACAGAGATCCAAAGATCATGCTTTGAGACTCAGTAACAACAGATACAAAGAGCATGCTGTGAGGTACAGTAACAACAGAGATACAAAGATCATGTTGTGAGACTGTAACAACACAGATACAAAGATCATGCTGTGAGACACAGTAACAACAGAGATGCAAAGATCATGCTGTGAAACAAAGTAACAACAGAGATACAAAGATCATGCTGTGAAACACAGTAACAACAGAGATACAAAGATCATGGTGTTGAGACACCCGTAACAACAGAGATGCAAAGATCATGCTGTGAAACACAGTAACAACAGAGATACAAAGATCATGCTGTGAAACACAGTAACAACAGAGATACAAAGATCATGCTGTGAAACACAGTAACAACAGAGATACAAAGGTCGTGTTGTGAGACGCAGTAACAACAGAGATACAAAGATCATGCTGTGAGATACAGTAACAACACAAACAAAGAGCATCTTTGAGACCACAGTAACAAGAGAGATACAAAGATCATGCTGTGAGATACAGTAACAACAGAGATACAAAGATTATGCTGTGAGACACAGTAACAAGAGAGATACAAAGATCATGCTGTGAGATAAAGTAACAACATAGATACAATGATCATGCTGTGAGACACAGTAAACAACAGAGATAACAAAGATCATGCTGTGAATACAGTAACAACAGAGATACAAAGATCATGCTGTGAGACACAGATAACATGATCTTTGTATCTAATGTTAAAGACACAGTAACAACAGAGATACAAAGGTTGTGCTGTGAGACACAGTAACAACAAGAATACAAAGGTCACGCTGTGAGACACAGTAACCAACAAGGTAGAAAGGTCACGCTGTGAGACACCGATAACAACAGAGTACAAAGGTCACGCTGTGAACACAATAACAACAGAGGTACAAAGTCACGCTGTGAGATACAGTTAACAACAGAGTATACAAAGATCATGCTGTGAGATACAGTAACAACAAGATTACAAAGATCAACGCTGTGAGACACAGTAACCACAGAGCTACAAAGATCACGCTGTGAGATACAGTAACAACAGAGATACAAAATCACGGCCATGAGATACAGTAACACCAGAGATACAAATATCCGCCGCGAGATGAAATCCAGTAACAACAGAAAGTATAAAGATCACGCTGTGAGATACAGTAACAACAGAAATATAAAGATCACGCGGCGAGATACAGAACAACAGAATACAAAGATCTCGCTGTGAGAAACAGTAACAAACAAGATACAAAGATCACGCTAGTGAGCTTACAGAAACAGAGATATCAAAGGGTCATGCTGGTGAGACACAGTAACAACAGAGATACAAAGATCATGCTGAGAGACACAGTAACAAAAATACAAAGATCACGCTCTGAGATACAGTAACAACAGAGAACAAAGGGTCACGCTATGAATACGGTAACAACAGAGAAACAAGTCACGCTGTGAGAGATACAGTAACAACAGAGATACAAAGATCCACGCTTATGAGATACAGTAACAACAGAGATACAAAGGTCACGCTGTGAGATACAGTAACAACAGAGATACAAAGATCACGCTATGAGCTACAGTAACAACAGAGATACAAAGACCACGCTGTGAGATACAGTAACAACAGAGATACAAAGGTCACGCTGTGAGATACAGTAACAACAGATATACAAAGGTCATGCTGTGAGATACAGTAACAACAAAGATACAAAGGTCACGCTGTGAGATACAGTAACAACAGATATACAAAGGTCATGCTGTGAGATACAGTAACAACAAAGATACAAAGGTCACGCTGTGAGATACAGTAACAACAATATACAAAGTCATGCTGTGAGATACAGTAACAACAAAGATACAAAGGTCACGCTGTGAGATACAGTAACAACAGAGATACAAAGATCATGCTGTGAGATACAGTAACAACAAAGATACAAAGGTCACGCTGTGAGATACAGTAACAACAAAGATACAAAGATCACGCTGTGAGATACAGTAACAACAAAGATACAAAGGTCACGCGGTGAATACAGTTAACAACAGAGATACAAGGTCACGCTGTGAGATACAGTAAACAACAGAGAACAAAGGAGGGTCACGCTGTGAGATACAGTAACACAGAGATACAAAGATCATGCCTGTGAGATACAGTAACAACAGAGATACAAAGGCCGCTGTGAGAGACAGTTAACAACAGAGATACAAAGTCACGCTGTTAGATACAGTAACATGCAAGAAAGTCAAATAAAGAAATAGCTATGAACATATAATTAAAATAAAATTTTAACTGGATTTTGCCGACCAGTGTTGGTCACTGGCTTGGAAAGTTCTCCTCTTCCAGCTGAACAGGTTTCCAGGCTACCCGGAGACGTATTTACTGAGCACAGATTCTGTGTCCTCCATCCCTGCCATAACGTCTACACTTATCTATATAATTTTATCACTTGTGTTAGATTATCGTATATGGAAGGCTTGCATGTAGCTGCTATATTTAACAGCTGAGCTCCTCTCTGAGGAAATGCTGTGTTTTGTTCACTCTTTCTTTGTACGTTTACTGTTACTGTACTAGTCACAACTGCAGTCAGCGATGGTAACAGATGGGATAGAAACATTAGTTGCTAGTACCGTCAGACCAGTACCATCGTTACCATTGACTTGCTAAGTAAAACTCAGAAACTTAATATCACGGCAGTATGGGTGCAGTGCAACAAGGTTCGCCACTAAAGTGACTGAAGTATATTATATTTATCTCCCAGTGATTTAATTTTACAGTTTGATATGAAACATTTACCATTATCCTAATGTTATGGAATCATTATTTTAATGAAAAGTATTCAACAGTAAGGGTGACAGGTCGCCTGGGAAATGAAATACCTATATAAACATGACGGCATTTTTCCCCGAAATGAAAATTTATACAATATTTTAATCTTTTTTTTTAAATATATGACATACTGTATATAATTGGTGTTTTTTATGCTATTGTTAGGGATACTCAGGGAAAGAGTTGCTTCTACATTCTAATGAATACAGTTATGATTCTTACCAAGCTCGATGAATTTAGATCAGTGCTAGAGTTGTAGAAACTTTGTCCTTATGATTGTATCTGGAACATTAATATGTGTGTAAACCAGACACTTGCGTAACATTTTGGGAATGTTTATTGTGCAAACGTTTATTACTCACGCGTACAAGTGTTTTTAATTATTACTTGTCAGTTTTTTAAACCATATATATATATATATATATATATATATAAATATATATATATATATATATATATATAATAATATATAAATATTATAAATATAATATATTATAAAAATTATATTGTGAACCATCTCTGATTAGTTATCTGTTATCTTTGCTTGTTAGTGCGTTGCACACTTGATACATGGGCCCAGTCTTGAGTACTTTATGTGATGTACTTTCATGTGATTAATCTGGCGTTTGAAATTTAGACAAGCTGAATAACATAAGGTATTGGCAGGTATTACGTCGTTATGCTCTATGTCATGATAATTTTTTCGTCTAGACTGTAACATACTTGTGAAAAATGTCTGTATTGTAGTCAGTATTTTACACATCAAGTTTTTGGCCAAAACCCTAAACTAGGAAATGAAGTAAGATTTTGGGGTGTTAACCGTCCGGTGTGTCTACAACAGCACCTGCTGTCAGAGCAGCACCTGCTGTCAAAAGCAGCCACCTGCTGTCAGAGAGCACCTGCTGTCAGAGACAGTCACCTGCTGTCAGAGCAGGCACCGCTGTCAGAAGCAGCACCTGCTGTCAAAGCGCACACCTGCTTGTCAGAGGCAGCAACCTGCGTTCAGAGCACACCTGCTGTCCAAAGCTGCACAACCTGCAGTCAGACAGCACCTGCAGTCAGAGCAGCACCTGCTGTCAGCAGCACACATTGCTGACAGAGCATGGACCTGCTGGTCCAGAGCAGCACCTGCTGTCAAAGCACACCTGCTGTCAGAGCAGCACCTGCCTCTGTCAGAGCAGCACCTGCTGTCAAAGTACAGCACCTGCTGTCAGAGCAGCACCTGCTGTCAGAGTCAGCACCTGCTGTCAGAGCAGCACCTGCTGTCAGAGCAAACACCTGCTGTCAAAGCAGCACCTGCTGTCAGAGCAGCAACCTGCTGTCAAGCAGCACCTGCATGATGAACAGGTGCTGCTCTGATAGATACTATCAGTGTAATTACATAGCTAAACATAATAAACATAATATACTGAATGGAAAAATACATTCACTTATTATTATACTTTGATATTTTCATTACTTTTACTTTGATAAACATTTTAATAATATTTTTTAAGTTTTGTTATTTATTAATGACGAATAGGGTAAATTCAATTTCCCTTTGCAATTATATTCATATATTTTTTTTAAGTTTCAAATATTTTAATAGCATTGTCACTAATTATCATAGTCGTTAACGATATTTTTCTACAGTAAATATTCTATAAGTTTATAAGTGTAGGTAAATTTTAGTGGACAAAAGCCTGCTTTAGGGAATATAATGTATGTATGAGACACGTTGTTGAAAGGTGCAGTGGAAACATTGAAGTTTCGTGTAGGAAACCAACAAGTGTGAATCTTGAGCAGACGTCAACAAGAGAGGAACGTAAATTATTACGCAAAAAACGGAATCAGCAGCACACAAGAAATACAATAAGTAACGATATCAATAAAAGAAAGGTACAGTAACATGCAAGAAAACAAGGTAGTAATATAAAAGAATAGTAGATAACGCACAAAAAGTCACTCCCAGTAGCATAGTAGTAACACTCAAAGTACAACAATATAGTAACACTCAAGGAAAGTGCAGTTACCATAAGAAACATAAGGAACGTACAATAACTACCCAACAGAACATTCAGCAATAAACAAGTAACCTGCACAAACATTACAAAATAATTCAGTACTATACGAGGACAGTGGAGGCAACATTATAATACATAATAAGAGATAGTTCCAGCAGCACAGTTTGTGGCATCACCACTTGAAAATACTTTTTGTCCAAGAACGTCGATCTTCAAAATTGTCCTAATTTCTTCCCAAATTTTTAGTTTTTTTTTGTCTTTGTGACTGTGAATATTTTTCTCGAGAATAGTGGAAAAAACGTAAGATAACGAGACGGGCAAATAACAGACGGGAAGAGAACAGACGTGAAGATAACAGACGTGCAGATAACAACGTGAAGAGAAACAGATGTTAAGATAACAGACGTTGAAGATAACTGACGTGAAAGATAACAGATGTGAAGATAACAGACCGTGAAGAACAGACGTGAAGAAACAACGTGAAAATAACAGATAGTGAAGAAACAGACGTGGAGACTTGAAAACTAGAAAGTTGAGACTTGCTTAATTATTTCTGATTACTTCTTATCTTCCCATAAGATAAATTCATAATGTATTTCTTGCTGTATCTAAAGTAAGTTTGTCAATTTGTCACTTTTTATAAATTCCCATATTAATTAAGGAATCTATAAATAACAAAAAGGCACAATCTGTGACTGAAACGATCAACAAATAACCCGCAATAGGAAGAGAGGAAGCTTAGGATCGGACGTTTACGGCCGACTTGACCATTTTACAAAGTCCACACTAACGTTGTAAAATGGTCCAAGCTGGACCGAAGCGTCGTCGTAGCTCCTCTCTTCTATGTGCGGGTTTATTTGTGTAAATGATATCTATATACCCTATACTATATACTACATATATACAAAACTATACTAAAGCAAGCATATACATTTACACTGCCAATCACATTTTTTTCCCAGAATGCTATTACTATATATACTTAACAATGTCCATAATCTGCCCATCAATGCCTGTGCAATATAATTGAGTTCTAACATCCGTGTGAGACAGCGTAGATATGTGCAATGGAATGTGTGCACCTAGGGCTATAAGAGGTACATATAAAAGATAATGAACGTAAACGCGGGAATTAAGAGTTTTACAGGTATCGTAGAGTGAGCGAAAGTATTAATGTATCCTTGAAGTTTGGTGTGTGTTGTGTGTGTGCTGTGTGTGTGCCTGTGTGTGCCTGTGTGTGCCGTGGTGTGCGTGTTGTGCCCTGTGTGTGCCCTGTGTGTGGGGGTTGTATGGTTCTCTCAGGAAGATCAAGAAGTGGAACGCCAGAAAAATATAAAAATAACTGAGGCATATTTAACTGGTAAAGAATTATTTCTTGCAGTCTCGCCTTTTCACAAGAATAACTTGCAACTATCTTCTTTGCTTTAATCTTATACAAGTTTTTTCATCGACGGTGTCAAGTCTTTTACACTTCACATCTTTCTAAAATAACTTAAAAAATGAAAAAATTCTATAAACAACATTTTTTCCTTAACGTTTTATTGCTATGGCAATACAGAAATCGTATGGGGATGTGTGTGTGTGTGTGTGTTGTAGTGTGTGTGTGTGTGTGGTGTGTGTATAGACCACATCAAAGCTACATAAATAAGCATATTTGTGGACATATGGAACTAATTACAACACTTATATAGCTAGTAAGGAAAAACGAAAGGAAATAAACATAAACAACGTTATGAAACATAAATAACAAGTCCGGATTTTACATCAGTAACCTCAGCTTGGTGGCCGATGTGAGGCCGCTCTGTCTCGTCTGGCTGTCCTAACAGTCCAGGCTGTCTTGGTGATGTGTAATAACAGGACACAGATTCTGTGTGTCCCCTCCTGTTAATTCCACCCACCTGACAGTCTCGGAATAACAGCTGGGGGGAGACAAGACCAAGATTACCATCCAACAAGACCACTGGGGAGGGGCCAACACCTGCTGAACCTGGGGAAGTGAGGAGGGAGTCATCTGAGGCCCGAAGATGGGTCTTCTGAAGACATGGAACTAGCGGAGGCAAACACATCACACACACACACACACACACACACACACACACACACACACACACCACCACACACACACATCACCACCACCCACCACAACCAGTCCCATGACCCTCAACCACGCAGTCCACACCCTCACCACATGTCCATCACCCTCACTCCCAATTCATCACACTCTTCCACCGTCCATCACCCTCACCACCCACCATCACCCTCACCACCAGTCCATCAACTCACACCACTAGTCCATCACCCTCACCACCAGTCCATCACCAGCAAGGGAAGTGTGGAAGGGAGTTCATCTGAGGGGACACAGATGGACTTCTGGAACACAGCTTCATCCTCCCCACCAGTCCCACCACCAGTATTCCATCACCTCTTACCGTCAGTCCAACACCCTCACCGACCAGTCCATCACCCTTCACCGACCAGTCCAATCACCCTCACCACCAGTCCATCACCCTCGTACCCAACCATCCCATCACTAACAGCAAGGGAATGTGGAAGGGAGTTCATCTGAGGGGACACAGATGGACTTCTGGAAACACAGCCCTTCACCCTACCCACCAGTCCATCACCCTCACCACCAGACAATCACCCTCCTCACCAGTCCATCACTCTCACCACCAGTCCATCACCCTCACCAGTCCATCACCCTCACCACCAGTCCATCACCAGCAAGGGAAGTGTGCAAGGGAGTTCATCTGAGGGGACACAGATGGACTTCTGGAAACACAGTCCTTCACCCTCCCCACCAGTCCATCCCCCACACCACTAGTCCCCATCACCCTCGCCATCTCGGGGGGGAGTCCATCACCAGCAAGGGATGGGAAGAGAGTTTCATTCTGAGGGGGACACAGATGGACTTCTGAAAACACAGTCCTTCACCCTCCCCACCAGTCCATCACCCTCACCAACAGTCCATCACCCTCCCCACTAGTCGATCACCCTCACAGTCAGCCCATCACCCACACCACCAGTCCATCACCCTCCCCACTAGTCGATTACCCTCACCACCAGTCCATCACCCTCACCGTCAGTCCATCATCCAAACAACCAGTCCATCTCCTTCACCAGTCAATCACCAGTCCATCACCCTCATCACCAGACCATCACCCTCCCCACCAGTCCATCAAACTCACAACCAATCCATCACCTACACCACGAGTCCATCACCCACAATACCAGTCCATCACCCTCACCACCAGTCCATCACCCTCAGACCACCAGTCCTTCACCCTCCCCACCAGTCCATCACCCCTCACACACATCCATCACCTCACCACGAGTCCCCATTCACCAGCAAGGGAAGTGTGGAAGGGAGTTCATCTGAGGGGACACAGATGGACATCTGGAAACACAGTCCTTTACCCTCCCCAACCAGTCCATCACCCTCCACCACGACAGTCCATCACCCCACCACCATCCATCACCCTCACGTGCAAGGAAGTTGTGGAATAGAGTTCATCTAGGGACACAGATGGACCTTCTGGAAACACAAGTCCCTTTCATCCTCCCCTCCAGTCCACCACCATCCTATCACCTCACCGACAGTCCATAACCCTCACGACCAGTCCCCATCACCCTCACCACCAAGTCCATCACCCTCACCACCAGTCACACCTGCACGGGGGGGGAGGGAAGTGTGGAAGGGAGTTCATCTAGGGGACACAGATGGACTTCTGGAACACAGCCATTCACCCTCCCCACCAGTCAATCAACCCACCAACAGACCATCACCCCACCACCTAGCCCATCACCCTCACCACCAGACCATCACCCTCGCTCACCAGTCCATCACTCTCAACACAGTCCATCACCCTCACCACCAGACCATCCACCCTCACCACCATCCATCCCACACCACCAGTCCTCACCAGCAAGGAGTGTGGAAGGGAGTTCATCTGAGGGACACAGATGGACTTCTGAAAACACAGTCCTTCACCTCTCCCAGCACCTCCCCCGCGCCCACCCCAAAGTGTCTATTCACCCTCACCAACAGTCCATCACCCTCCCACTAGTCGATCACCCTCACTCTGTCCAGCCCATCACCCCACAACACCAGTCCATCACCCTCCCACTAGTCGATCACCCTCACCACCCAGTCCATCACCCTCACCGTCAGTCCATCATCAAACCACCAGTCCAATCACCCTCAACCAGTCCATCAACATCCAACACACTCTCAGAGTCCATCACCCACATCACCAGACATCACCCTCCCACCAGTCCATCAAACTCACAAACCAATCCATTACCCCACACCACCAGTACATCACCCACAATACCAAGTCCCATCACCCTCACCACCAGTCCATCACCCCTCACCACCATCCTTCACCCTCCTCACCAGTCCATCCCCTCACCACACATCCCCCCCATCACCCCACCACCAGTCCATCACCAGCAAGGGAATGTTGAAGGAGTTTCATCTGAGGGGACACAGAATGACATCTGTAAACACAGTCCATCACCCCACCACCAGTCCATCACCCTCCACCACCAGTCCATCACCCTCACCACCAGTCCATCACCCCACGAGCAAGGGAAGGTGGAAGGGAGTTCACCTGAGGGACCCAAGATGGACTTCTGGAACCACCGTCTCTTCACCCCACCACCAGTCATCACCCTCACCAACAGTCCATCACCCTCACCACCACCCATCCCCTCACCTCCAGTCGTATCACCTCCCCACTAGTCGATCACCCCTCACCACCAGTCCATCACCCTCACCGTCAGTCCATCACCCTCACCACCAGTCCATCACCCACAATACCTATCCATCATCCTTACCACCAGTCCTTCACCCTCACCACCAGTCCTTCACCCTCCCACCAGTCCATCACCCTCACCACCAGCCCATCACCCTCACCACAAGACCATCACCCTCACCACCAGTCCATCACCCACAGTACCTATCCATCATCCTCACCACCAGTCCTTCACCCTCACCACCAGACCATCACCCTCCCCACCAGTCCATCCCCCTCACCACCAGTCCATCACCTTCACCACCAGTCCATCAGCCTCACCACCAGTCCATCACCAGCAAGGGAAGTGTGGAAGGGAGCTCATCTGAGGGGACACAGATGGACTTCTGGAAACACAGTCCTTCACCCTCCCCACCTGTCCATCACCCTCACCACCAGACCATCACCCTCCCCACCAGTCCATCCCCCTCACCACCAGTCCATCACCTTCACCACCAGACCATCACCCTCCCCACCAGTCCATCCCCCTCACCACCAGTCCATCACCTCACCACCAGTCACATACCCACACCACAGAGTCCATCACCCTCATTTCCAGTCCTATCACCCTCACCACCACTCCACCCCCCTCACCACCAGTCCATCACCATCACACCAGATCATCACCCCTCACGCACCAGTACATGAATCACCCTCACCACCAGTCCTTCACTCTCACCACAACACCATCACTAGCAAGGGAAGTGAGAAAGGGAGCTCATCTGAGGGGACACAGATGGACTTCTGGAAACACAGTCCTTCACCCTCTTCACCAGTCCATCATCCTCACCAACAGTCCATCACCCTCACCACCACACATCACCTCCCCACGAGGTCCATCACCCCCCACTATCGATCACCCCACCACCAGTCCATCACCCTCACCGTCAGTCCATCACCCTCACCACCAGTCCATCACCAACACTACCAGCCCATCACCCACACCACCAGCCCATCACCCACACCACCAGTCCATTACCCTCCCCACTAGTCGATCACCCTCACCACCAGTCCATCACCCTCACCGTCAGTCCATCACCCACACCACCAGTCCATCACCCTCACCACGAGTCCATCACACTCACAACGAGTCCAACACTCTCACCACCAGTACATCTCTCTCACCACTAGTCCGTTATACTCACCGCCAGTCCATCACCCTCATCGAAAGTTCGCCACCATAATTATCCATCATCACCATCACCAACGCCTCACAACCAGTCCGCCACCCTTCATCACCATCAACGCATCACCGTCATGGAAGTGTATCGTGTGGCACAAGAATACTAGAGAAACATACGAACAAAAAAATGGGGAAGTTCGCTTTAAAAACGATTGAAATTTAGGTATGTACTTGCTTCACAAGTCACAGTTAGTAGCGGAGGAAGTCTGAGGACAAGATAAAGCAAGTAACTCACCTAGGTAAATGATAGGAAAGCCGAAGAAAATTTATCTTCCCAAATCTTGATATATTTTCGCCGCCACTCCCTCTTATGTCCATTTTGATTTTATTTCCATGTACTTTTAGTCCATCGTACACTGTTGCTTTTTCTTACCTTCCTCCCCATTCTATTTGTCTTCCTATTTCACCAACGAGAAATTAGATTTCATTGCCTCATTGCATTGATAATCATGTTTAGGCGTGTGGTAAGCCGGTAGAAGGTATCATGTGCTTTTGTGTGTATATGAGGTGGTAGATGTGTTTGTCTGTTTACGTGAATGATGTATGTGCTTGTGTGTTTATGTTGAATAAGTGTATGTGCTTGAGGCGTTGACGAGGAATAATGTATTTCTTGTGAGTTTCCGGTGCATTAGTGTATGTGCGTTTGTGATACGTGGGAACGATGTATGTGCTTGTGGTGTTTATGGTGAATGATTTAAGTGCTTGTGTGTTTATGTATGAATAGTGTAAGTGCTTGAGCGATTACGAGTGGGAAGAATGTATAGCTTGTGAGTATTACGTGCATTAGTGTATGTGCATTTGTGTTACACGGTGGAAACAAGTATGTGCTACTTGTTTATATGGACTAGTTTATGTGCATGTGTGTTTAACGTTACGTGGAATAATGTAAGTGCTTTGTGTGTTTACGTAGAATGAATAAAATGTGCTAGTGTGTTTACGTGAATGGTGTATGTGCTTGAGCTTTTACGTGGAATGATGTATGAGCTTGTGTGTTTTAAGTTGAATGATGTATGTGTTTTGTGTGATTACGTGGAATGATGTTTTGAGCTTGTGTGTTTACGTGGATGGTGTATGTGCCTTGAGCGTTTACGTGGACTCAGTTTGTGCTTGTGTGATATACTGGAATGATGTATGGTGCTTGTTACGTGGAATGATGTATGTGCTTGTGTGTTTACGGGAATGATGTAAGTGCATGAGCGTTTACGTGGACGATGTATGTGCTTGTGAGTATATGTGGAATGATGTATTGCTTGAGGGCGATTACGTGGAACGATGTAATGTAGCTTGTGAGTTTATGTGGAATGATGTATGTTCTTGTGTGTTTACGTGAATGATGTATGTGCTTGAGCTTTTTACGTGGAATGGTGTATGTTGCTTAGCGTTACGTGGAACGTATGTATGTGCTGTGTGTGTTTACGTGGAATGATTATGTGCTGTGGTTTACGTGGAATGATGTATGTGCTTGTGTGTTTACGTGGAATGAATGTATGTGTTTGTGTGTTTACGTGGAATGATGTATGTGCCTGTGTGATTTACGTGGAAAATTCTTGCTGGGTGGTGTGTGACCGGTGGAAAGATGTATGTGCTTGTGTTTTACGTGGAAATGATGTATGTGTTTGTGTGTTACGACGTGGAATGATGTATGTTTTGTGTGTTTACGTGGAATGATGAAGTAGTTTGTGTGTTTACGGTAGGAATGATGTATGTGCATGTTTACCTGGAATGATGTATTGCTAGTTTACCTGGAATGATGTATGTGCTTGTGTGTTTACCTGAATGATGTATGTGTTTGTGTGTGTACGTGGAAATGAAGTATGTGCTTGGGTGTTACGTGAATGATGTAAAGTGCTTGTGTGATTACGTGGAATATGTAAGTGCTGGTGTGTTTACTTGAAATGATGTATGGTGTTTGTGTGTTTACGTAGAATGATGTATTTGCTCGTGTGTTTACTGTGTAATGATGTATGTGCTTGTGTGTTTACGTGGAATGATGTATGTGCTAGTTTGTTTACGGTGGAATGATGTGTTTGTGTGTTTACGTGGAATGATGTATGAGTTTGGTGCTTTAACGTGGAATGATGTATGATTTAGTTGGGTTT
>NC_069454.1:35815737-35823237 GCF_026875155.1 Cherax quadricarinatus | reverse complement strand
TGTGTGTGTGTGTGTGTGTGTGTGAGTGTGTGTGAGTGTGAGTGTGGTGTGGTGTGTGTGGTGTGTGTGTGTAGTGTGATGTGTGTGAGTGTGAGTGGTGGTGGTGTGTGTGTGAGTGTGTGTGAGTGTGAGTGTGTGTGTGTGTGTGTGTTGGGGAGTGTGTGTGAGTGTAGTGGTGTGTGGTGGGTGTGTGTGTGTGTGAGTGTGTGTGAGTGTGAGTGTGTGTGTGTGTGTGTGAAGTGTGTGGAGAGTGAGTGTGTGTGTGTGTGTGTGTGTGTGTGTGAGTGTGAGTGTGTGTGAGTGGAGAGTGTGTGTGTGTTTTGTTGTGTGGGTGTGGTGTGTGTGTGTGAAGTGTTGTGGGTGTGTGTGTGGAGTGTGTGGTGTGTGTGTGTGGTGTGTGTGTGAGTGTGAGTGTGTGGTGTGTTTTTGGTGTGGTGTGTGTGAGTGTGAGTGTGTGTGAAGTGTGAGTTTGTGTGTGTGATTGTGTGTGTGTGTGATGTGGTGGAGTTTGTGAGTGTTGTGTGTGTGTGTGTGTGAGTGAGTGTGTGTTGAGTGTGAGTGTGTGTGTGATGTGGTGTGAGTGTGTGAGTGTGAGTGAGTGTGAGTGTGAGTGTGTGGTGTTGTGTGTGTTGTGTGAGTAGTGTGTGTGTGTGTGTCGTGTGTGTGTGTGGTGTGTGGTGTGTGTGTGTGTGTGGTGTGACTGTGTGTGTGTGAGTGTTGAGTGTTTGTGAGTGTGTGTGAGTGTGAGTGTGTGTTAGTGGTGTTTGTTTGAGTGTGTGTGTGTGTGTGGAGTGAGGAGTTAGAGGAGAGTTGTGTGTGAGTGTGAGAGAGGCTATGATTGAGAGTATAGAGTGAGTAGAGAGTGCTAAGAGAGTGTGAAGAGCAGTGAGATAGTGTATATGATATAGTATGTTTGTTATATGAGAGTGAGATGATAGATTGGAGAGTGCGTGATATTGTGTTAGTATGAGTGAATGAGTGATAGTGTGTGGTGATGTGTGTGATGTGAGTGAGATGAGATTAGTAGCACAGAGAGCGAGTGAGAGCAGAGCTGAGAGATTGTGTTGAGTATGTGAGGATAGTAGAGAGAGATTGTGTGTGATTTGAGTGTGAGATTGAATGAGTGAGTGATGTGTGTGTGTGTGTGAGTGTGAGGTTGCGTGTGTGTGTGATTGTGTGTGTGAGATATGTGTGGGAGTGTATTGTGTGAGTTGTGGTGTGTGTGTGAGTGTGAGTGTGAGTGAGTGTGTGTGTGTGGAGTGTTAGTTGTGTGTGTGTTTTGGTGTGTTGTTTGTGTGTGTGTGTGTGTGTGTGTGTGTGTGTTGAGTGTGTGTGTTGGTGTGTGTGTGTGTGAGTTGTGATGTGAGTGTGTTTGTGATGTGATTGAGATGTGAGTGTGAGTGTTAGATTTGTGTGAGTGTGAGTGAGTGTGTGGGTTGTGTGTGTGTGGAGTGTGTGTGAGAGTGTGAGTGGTGAGTAGTATGATTGTGTGTGTGTGTGTGTTTCGTGGTGAGTTGAGTGTGAGTGTGAGTGTGTGTGTGTGAGTATGAGGTGTGGTGTGTGTGTGTGTGTGATATGTGTGTGTGTGCGTTAGAGTAGTTAGTGAGTGTGAGATGTGTGTATTTGTGAGTGTGTGTGTGAGGTGGTTGTGTTTGAGATTGTGTATGAGAGTGTGTGTGAGTGTGTGTTGAGAGTGAGTTTGAGTGATTTTTATGTGTGTGTGAGTGATGTGTGTTGTGTTGAGTGGTGAGCAGTAAGCAGCACCATTAGTTGAAACCAAAGCAAGAGTAATAACATGTTGATTCATCTCCCGCATAATCAAACAAACGTTTAAATGGTGGCCAAAAACAGTTTTTCATAAATACACAGGTCACTATGTCAACTCAGATCTTGTCTATAAGAACTGAAATTCCTCATCTAAAAACGTGAATAGAAATCTATAGAAGAACACGTTTCCAATAATACGTAGTGGAAAACCGCTGGAGACAAGACGTCCCAGCGACAGAACCGTGAGATCAATCGTTAAGAACTGTGCAGCATCCCACCTCCACCACACACTATTATATACTACCTTATTATAATTACTAGAATTTATTTTTTTTTTTCACTTGTGTTTTTACCCGTTAGAATCTTTTTTTTTTTCTTTTGTATTCAACTTATTTATATTATTTTTGCTTATAATTTCGAAAATGCCTCCTTTTAATCGCCGCAAATTTTCAAGGCTTGTTAACGGTAACGGGACAAAATTCCCTTTGAACAATGAACCACCTAACTGATTCCGCAACATACGTGAAATATCTCAGAAAACCACCAAAACTCCCGTGGCGGAGTTCAGGATTTTGAAAAAGGTTGCCACAAAAATTCTACAACAGCAGAGATGAAATAATGTGATTTGTTTATTCATGCTAAATTAGGTTTTTTTTAAGTTTTACATTTGAACAACTTTCAATATTTATAGACTGAAGCATTCAAAGGCAGATAACTTCACAGATCACCTATCTTTGAAGATGAATTTATATAAAGTGATGATAACCATTAATCTCAACAACCAGAATTTGAAAATTTCCTGAAATATTCCAGAATTGGAATCGTTGGAACGAGATCAGTTAGTAAATATATATGTGGTGCCGAATAGGTAAAACTCGTTAATTAGCAAGAACTCGTTGATAAATTAGACACATGTCCAACTCTTGGGTGTCTTTATTGAGGAATAGTTGTTGTCGCCACATCAGTGGTACAACAGTATCGGGTACACAGCCTGGAACACATAGCCTGGTACACAGGCCTGGTACACAGTCCTGGTACTCAGTCAGGTACACAGTCTGGTTCACATCTGGTCCCCAGTCCCTGGTAACACACCTGTACACAGCCTGGTACACAGTCTGGTACACAGTCTGGTACACAGTCTGGTACACAGCCTGGTACACAGTCTGGTACACAGTCTGGTACACAGTCAGGTAACACACAGACTTGGTACACATTCTGGTACACAGACTGGTACAACAGCCTGGTACACAGTCAGGTACACAGTCTGGTACACAGTCTGGTACATACACAGTCTGGTACACAAGTCATGTACCCAGCGCTGGTACACAGTCGGTACACATCTGGTAGCACAGTCTGTTACAGACAGTCTGGTACACAGTCTGGTACACAGTCAGGACACAGTCTGGAACAACAGCAGTCAGTACACCGTTCTGTAACACAGTCTGGTACACAGTCCTTGGTACACAGCCTGGTACACAGCCTGGTACACAGCCTGGTACAACAGTCTGGACACAGAACTGGTACACAGTCCTTGTACACACAGTCTGGGTACACAGTCTGGTACACAGTCTGGTACACAGCCTGGTAACAGCTGGTACACAGTCTGGTACACAGTCTGGAACACGTCTGGTACACAAGTCTGGTACACAGCATTGGTACACAGTCTGGTACACAGACTGTACACATTTGGTACAACTGATGTACAAACACATTGTTTTAGTTTAAAAAATATTCTTTCTTTCAAAAACTTAATTACTCAAGCCACGGCGAAATCTCTGTACTGTTACACTCTTAGTAAATGTATTGGCGAAACAGCGGAATTTAATGTTTTCCCACTGATAAAAGTGTCCGTGGAAGTCTTTTCCATGTTAAGTTTCCAATCAACCAACACTCAGTCAAGTACTTTTGAATCCTAACTTTTCTTGGCTCTGCTCAGTAAAAATTATCGACATTAAATCAATAAAGTTCACTTCAGTAGAATATTTAGGTTTTACATATATTCCCAAACACCAAAAATGTTTGTGTGTCTAGTACTCACCGATTTGTGGTTTGCAGGGGTCAGAGTAGACAGGCTCAAGGCTTCTGGTCTCGCTTCTGTGTGTGGGTGTGTGTGTGAAATATTATATATATATATATATATATATATATATATATATATTTATATATATTTATAAATATAATATATATATATTTATATATATATATATATATAAATATATATATATATAAAAATTTATATAATATATATAATAAATAATATCTTTTCAATTCAACAAACCGGCCCGTATCCCACCAAGGCAGGGTGGCCTCAAAAAGCAAAAACGAAAGTTTTCTCTTTTAAATTTCGTAATTTTATACCGGGAGAAGAGGTTACTCCTAAGCCCCTAGTTCCCTGCATATTTATCGCCACTTACAACACGCCTGGCCATACGGAGCGGAAAGAATTCAGTTCCACTTTCCCATGGAAATAAGAGGAAATAAACAAGAACAAGAACTAGAAAGAAAATAGAAGAATACCTAGAGGGTTTTTTTATGTGTATATATAACGCTTGTAACTGTAGTGTAGAGTGACCTCAGTGTAAGTAGAAGTACGCAAGACGTACCTGAAATCATGCATGTTTTGGAGAAGAAAACCGGCAACAGCAATCCTAACATCATGTAAAACAATTACAGGATTTCGTTGTACACACACTTGGCAGACGTAGTACCTCCCAGGGCGGTTTGCTGTCACCAACCAACAACATGGATATAAAAAAAATAATATATATAATATAATCTATAAATATAACTATATAATATATATATGTAATATAATATATATATATATATATAAATGTAACCAACGACGAGTCGGTATTGATCAAATAAAAAAAAGAAAACCCACTGCTCATAGCCACCATATCGAACCCATAGTTTTTACTGGCTTGCCCTCATGTAAGCGAAGAACAACATGAAGCTTTAAACCACAAGGACCAAACAACCCAACAGAGGAGGTCCTAGATAAATAATATATATATATATATATATATAAATATAATTATATATATATATATATAAGTAGACATAATTTTCAACAAGGGGCACACCTTCCGGTATAGGGCCTTCCCACTGTGGCTCACCCTTTCCGGTTTAGGGCCTTCTACAGGGCATCCCTTCCGGTTGAGGCCTTCTACAGAGACATCCCTTCCGGTCTAGGACCAGCAGCTGGAGGGTCACCTTTTCACACCTAGGTGTTACTTCCGGTTTTGACCATGACCTCGCCCTCGAGACTACCTCACCTTGACCCCCCAACCAATACCCCCACCCCACGACCCCGCCTTGCGACCCGCCGTCGCGCCGCGCGCCCGCGCACCCGCGCGCCCCCCCCGCCGCCCCGCGCGCCCGCGCACCCGCGCGCCCCGCCCCGCCGCCCCGCGCGCCCGCGCACCCGCGCGCCCGCCCCGCCGCCCCGCGCGCCCCGCCCACCCCGCGCGCCCGCCGCGCCCCTTCGCGCCTTCTGCTGCGCCTTCTGCAGCGTCGTCCGGATCGCCCCCGCGCCTCGAATTTTTTTCCGATTTTTGTCGAATTTTTTTTGAATTTCATTTTCTTGTGCTCTCCATCTCCTCAGATCAAATTTTTTGGATTCCCCCTATGGGGGGTTTCGAAAAGTCTCCATCTCCTTGGATCAAGGGTTTTGAATTTCTCCAATTCCTTGGATCAAATTTTTGAGGTTCCCCCTCTCACTTTCACCCCCCCCCAAAATTTCTCGATATTACCAAGTTTTTGGATTCCACCCTATGGGGGTTTCGAAAGTCTCCATCTCCTCGGATCAAGTTTTTCGAAATTCTCCAATTCCTCGGATCAAGTTTTTGGGTACCCCTCCTTTCACCCCCCATCCCCAAATTTTCTCGATAATACAAGTTTTGGATACTCCCCCCTATGGGGTTCTCAATATCAAAGTCTCCACTTCCTCGGATCCCCCTCCCACTTTCACCCCCCCAACCCCAAAAAATTTCTCGACAATACCATGACTCCATCTCCTCGGATCAAGTTTTTTGGATCCCCCCTATGGGGTTTTCGAAATTCTCCATCTCCTCGGAACCCCCTCCCACTTTCACCCCCACCCCAAAATTTCTCGAAATCAAAGTCTCCATCTCCTTGGATCAAATTTTTGGATTACCCCTCTCACTTTCACTCCCACCCCAAAATTTCTCGATAATACCAAGACTCCATCTCCTTGGATCAAGGTTTTTTGGATTCCCCCCTCTGGGGGTAAGCATTCAAATGAACTCCTCCTATGGGGCATGCATACTACAGGTCTAATGAAGGGTGTTTACTCGGCGGTCAGTGACGTCACGTGTTGACCCATCACACAGGTTGAATCTTGTCTACCCTTTTACCCACCCTCCCAAACCCTCACACTCCAACCAACACCTCACAATTTTCACTCATAACCCCCAATTTTTCTCGTTTTAACCCTTTTAGTTCATCAAAGTTAATAAGGGGACACATGCATCAGAAAGTCACCACATCGCTTACATCCACTTTCGTTAAATTCACTACTCACAATTTTACATATTACGAAGTTAAATACGCACTTTTACTTTGAACATCTTCAAAACACTCTCATAAATCATTTGAATACTCACAAAAAATACCTTTATACATTTCCAAACAACACTGAATTACTCCAAAAACATCATTCGAACACCCCCAAATCACCTCTGAATACTCCCAGAACACCTTCATAAGTACTCTTGCACATCATTTGAACACCTTCATAAGTACTCTCATAATCATTTGTACACCTTCAAAACACCTTTGAATACTCACATAAACACCCTTGAACACCTTCAAAAACACCTTTGAATAACCTCAAAACACCTTCGAACACCTTCAAAACACCCTTGAACACCTTCAAAACACCCTTGAACACCTTCAAAAACAACATTTGAACACACTCAAAACACCTTTGAACACCTTCAAAACACCCTTGAACACCTTCAAAACACCCTTGAACACCTTCAAAAACAACATTTGAACACACTCAAAACACCTTTGAACACCTTTGAACATTTCCAAACATCACTGAAACACTTCCAAAAACACCATTTGAGTACTCCCAAATACACCACTGAATACTAAAACACCACTGAATACACTCAAAACACCACCAAAATCACCATGAAACACTTCCAAAAAACACAATTTGAGTACTCCCAATTACACCACTGAATACTACTAAAACACCGCTGAATTCAATCAAAACACCCTTCAACACCTTCAAAACACCTTTGAACACCTTTGAACATTTCCAAAAACACTATTTGAGTACTCCCAATTACACCACTGATTACTACTAAAACACCGCTGAATTCAATCAAAACACCCTTCAACACCTTCAAACACCCTTGAACACCTTCAAAACACTCTTGAACACCTTCAAAAAACACCTTTGAACACCTTCAAAACACCCTTGAACACCTTCAAAACACCCTTGAACACCTTCAAAAAACATCATTTGAACACCTTCATAAGTACTCTCATAATCATTTGTACACCTTCAAAAAACACCTTTGAATACTCACACACATAAACACCCTTGAACACCTTCAAAACACCTTTGAATAAACTCAAAACACCTTTGAATAACTCACAAAACACCCTTTAAAACCTTCAAAACACTTTGAATAACTCAAAACACCTTTGAAAAAAAAAAAAAAACAAAAAAAAAAAACACCTTAAAAACCCTAA
>NC_069454.1:35790004-35815237 GCF_026875155.1 Cherax quadricarinatus | reverse complement strand
ATGAGAAATTTCATAACTTTAATAAAGGGGGGGTGAATACACCCCTTGAACAAGATTCAAGTACTCAAAAATTAACTTTAAAGTAAAGATTTTACGACCCGCAAAATTTTCTTTGCTCATCCGATAAAAAATAAAAATAATTTTTTGATGATTTTTTTTTTTAAAAGCGGTAACAGTGAAATTATTCTCGAATGTTTTACAAAGGTAACATCAAATAAATATTTTTCTATTACTAAAAAATATTTTTCACGGAGGGAAAATAATCGACCTACTTTAAAGCCACGCTTTTTGTTTTTTTTTAAAAGAGAGATCTTGGCCCAATAGAGATCTGGGGCGACAAGTTTTCGGTAAAAATAAAGAATTTGTAAATTATAAAATCGCTATAAATCGATCCCCCTTTTGGTTATTTTTTCAAGACCTGTTTAAATACCCCAAAATTCATTGCAACCAATGTGTTACGTCAGGATTCCTACGAAATTGTATACAATGGAGCGAACAAAATTAATTGAAAAGGTTTTAGAGATCCTGGTTGGGGGGATCTTTCTCGGTTAAACAATTTAATCACTGTAAAAAAGATTGATCAGTCCAAACCCTTAAAAGAATCAAAAAATTTCTTAAATTCAGAAAATCATAACTTTACATTTTTCTAAAACCAAGAAGTTCCTTTGGGAAAATAATTGCACCCCAAAAACCCAAGTGATATTAACCTGTGATTGGGGATATGTCAAATTACCAGAATAATGATGAATATAATAAATTCTCGTGGTATCGAGTTTTTAAAGATTTTTAAAAGCTTCCTGAAAAAGAAAGACGGACCGAGCCTTTACATCATTACAAAACATATTGGGGAATGAAAAGGGGAGAAAAATCGAATTATTTTCAGAAAAGGCAGGGAGTTTCTAAAATAAACAGGGACAGAATTTAAAACAGAGTAACTTAAAGTTTATATTATTTTCGAATGAAACTAAAGCTTCATTTCAGAGAAAAGCTCAAAAGTGAAAATAAAAATACTATAAAAAACAATGCCAAAATTTAAATTTTTCAAAAGTGTTAAAAAATTGGGATGTGTATAATTCAACTTCCACTTGGGTTGATGGGAAAAACCCCCTTAAATCCATGGATTCGACATTGAAAAATAAAAGGAATCATTTGCATAAATTATAAAAAAAGGAAGATCCAATAAGAAACGAATCATAAAAAAGGCTTTTGGGGTGAATGGTTTAGGAAACCGACTATTGATAAATTTGACACATTGAAATCGGTACTTTATTGAGGAAACGTTTCGCCACACAGTGGCTTCACAGTCCATACAAAGGGAAAATCTTAAAACAGGGGGAAATGAGGTAATCAGTCCCCCAACCTGAGTCATGTGATCGTCCACAACTGAATAGAATACGGATCGTGGAAAGAGCTTTAAAAACCCTTGGGCAAACCTGCAACTTCTTGGGACTTTAAAAATTTGGGGAACCTTCGCTTCCTAAATTTTGGGCCCGACCTACTTCCCCATTTAACAAATTTACACCACCTATGACTGCTGCACCTCTCCTACCAACGGTTTATAAGCTCCTTCTCAGCACGTATGCCGTATTCTATTCAAGATTGATGGACTGATCACATCGACTCAAGGTTGAGGGACTGATTACCTCATTCTCCTCCTGTTCTTCAAGATTCTCCTTTGTATGGACTGATGAAGCCACTGTGTGGCGAAACGTTTCCTCAATAAAGATACCCAAGAGTTGCAAATGTGTCTAATTTATCAAGAAAATGGCTGTTGGAGATGCAACAAGAGTGACTCTGAGCAGCAGATCATCCACGTTTAACCGAGGGTTTCACACACAAAATACAGAGGAAATATTTAAAATATTGAATTAATAATTCTCAACCTATAACAACATATCATTTGGAAGATTTGAAAGGTGAAAAGATTAAAGGAACATTTTATCGCGAAGAATTGACCCCAGTCACACCACCTCCAGAATATATTATCCACAGAGTATTGAAACGAAAAAAAAAAAATGGTGGAATTACGCATTATTTGGTATCTTATAAAGGTTATGATTCCACTTTTAATTCGTGGGTCAAAGAAGAATATTTGTTGAAGGTACAATGAAAAAATCATTATTAAAAAAAATTAAAGAATTAACTGCATTATTTAAATATTCCCGGGCAACAAGGGAAGAGTTTTTACAACATTTTTAAGAAAAAAACAAAAATTTTATTCATGAGTTTTCAATAATTTATCAAGAAAAAAATACCTTAGACCCTAAAATTTTTAAAAAGTAAAGAACAGATTTAGAGCATTAGCTTGTAAAAAATTGGTTTTTTCACGTAAAAAGAAATATTTGTTGGTATCAGAGGTGGAAACTTTTATTTTAAAATTTACCTCTGCAGTAATTTTATTTCAAGTTTTGTTTAATAAATCATGAAATAATTTTATCTTTACCAACTTCATTATAACCCGGGAAAATTAAAAGGGTATAAAATACCGACAGGTTTTGGGAAAGACACAATGCAACAGTTAGGTATCTTTTTTTTGAAACGTTCGCCTACACGTAGGCTTTTCAGTCGATACAGAAAAGTTGAAGAAGCAAAGATATTTGAAGACGATGTAATCAGCCCTCCCCTTTAAAGTTTTGGGGGTGGTCAGCCCCCCCTCCGGGGAAAAGACATTTTTCCCATAGCCCGAAAAATATTGTTTCATACTCATTCTTTCGTAATAAGAGACAACAATAGTACTTTACGCACTGTTTTCGATGCTTTTAAAAAAGACAAAGGAAATTTATCAAATGTAAATACTGTTTCCCTTTGATGCTGGATGTGGGGGTTTTTTTCACGAATATACCCGGATAGTGTCGAATATCAATTGGAAATTTAAATTACATTCACCCACATGGGAAATTTTATGGCACCTTACCCGGGAAAAAAAAATATAAATTAATATTAATTTTTAAAATTATTCGATAACATTTTTTCTGCATTAATTTGCTTTGATTAGCAGGGGGAAAACCCCAGGTTAATATTATTCAAAAAAAATTTTTAAAATAAATATTCTGGCCAATCAAACCATGATAAATAATTCTTTGGACAATATAGATAAATTTTAAATATAATTAAAATTGAAGATATATGGGGATATAATTTTAATTTTAAATTTTTTAAACTAATTTAAAATAATTTTCGGTTTTTACAATTAATTCAGAAAATTTTAAAGACTAAGTTTCCAACTGCATAGGAATTGCTATTGAAATTTGGTTTTGGAGATATCATTGTTACAAAAAGAGTTTTCTCCGGAAACTTTTTTGGTTTTTCCCTGAAATGAACGGGTTTAAGTGCATTCGCGAAAGAATGGAATTTGAGAAAAAATTGAATTTGGAAACCGAAAATAGTGAAATTTGTCTATGTTTGGGAAAAATTTTTTAAATATAAATGAAAAAGAAAGTGATTCACCCCATATAGACCAAAATGGAAGAAAAATTTTCCCCTTGAAACATATAGGAAAAAAAATTTTGATGTTTTGGAAAAAATATAAAAAATTATATGAGAAAAAATAAGGGAATTTTTCATCATTAATAAAGATCAAATGAAAATAGGGGCTCTTATACTAATATGTGAAAACAAATTAATAAGATATTCCTGGGTTTAAAAATTTTTTTTTTTTTTTTTTTTTTTGGAAATTTTTTTTTCTTTCAAAAAAAATTTTTTTTTTTTTTATTTTTTTTTTATAATTTTTTTTTTCCCTTTTTTTAAAAATTTTGGGGGGTAAAAAAAAAATTAAAAAATGACAATTTATATTGAAATTGCATATGACATTAAAATATACCCTCATGTTCAAGTGTATTTGCTAAAATTAAAACGGGGAAATTATAAAATCTGTGAAAATATTCAATTATCTACGGGGGGTAGAACCTGAGGCGTTTTAGAGGCGGAGCAAAGGTCACAACAGGGTAAAAATGCCCGTGTGGGTCCTGTCTGGATTACGAATTCAGAACAATAGGGCAAATGAACCAATTCAGTTCCCTTTGGAGGTGTCTGCGAGGAGGAGGAAGACATTCCCTGTGTAGTTGGATTTTAAAAAAACTCACCTCCTGCGGTAAATGGTAAGTGATTTTTGCCATTAACCTGGGGGGGGGGGAGGTGTGGGGGGGGAAAACTTTGTATTATTGACATAGAGAAAAAATTGATCCGAGGGGAGGAGCAGGGAATTTTTGGGGTGCAAGTGGGAGTCAATTTTTTAATGCTTACACCCAGGGGGGGGGGGGAAACCAAAAAAACTTGATCCAAGGGGAATATCTTTTTTATCGAAAAAAACTTTATCCAAAGGGAAATAACAGGGAAAATTTGGGGTGAAAGTGGGGGTCCATTTGAATGCTTACCCCCCCAAAGGGGGGAAACTAAAAACTTGACCGGGAATGGAGGGGAAATACTTGGGAAAACAGGGTTTGAAGTGGGGTGGGGGAGGTGTGGGGGGGGGAAAAACTTTGTATTTTTATATTGAGAAAAACTTGATCCCGGGAGATGGAGAGCACATGAAATTCAAAAAAACGAAAAAATCGGAAAAAAATTCGGGGGCGGGGGCCCATCCGGACGACCTGCAGAAAGGTGCTGCAGAAGGCGCGGGGGGGCGCGAGGGCGGGCCGGGGGCGGGCCCCGGTGGGCGGGCTCGCGGGCGCGGCGCGCGGGGAGGGGGGCGTTGGTGGGGGTTGGGGATGGGTGGGGGGGGGGGGTTGAGGGGGGAGGTGGGGCGGGGCGAGGTGGTCAGGGCGAGGTGGTCGAGGGAGGTTGTCGCGGGTCGGGGCGGACGGGCTGGCGCTCGGGCGGGGCCCGGGAAGGAGACCCCTCGGGGGGACCGCTCACCCCAGACCTTTCAGGGGGGACCGCTCAGGAAAAGGAGACCCCTCAGCCGCATGGACCGCTCAGCCCCTTCGCACTTATATATAGTATAATATATATAATATAATATTTATATATAATTTTTATATATATATAATATATAATTCATCGTGCATCTTAAAAATAATATTTATAAAACTGCAAAGATTCGGTCATTGTGTAGCTATGCCGTCAAAAATTACCATCATCGACTCCAAGTTTGAACGGTAATAAATGATGAAATGTGTATTAAAGGGTTTTTCCTTCCATCACCGAAACAAGACATCCACTCCCCTCCATCCCCTCTAACCCTCGTCCATTACCCTTCAAACCATCCAATACTCATCTACACCCCTACATCAACCGTCTTTTCGCGCAAAACCATGCAAACATCCTTTCCACTACTATAATGCCTCTTGCCTGAACACCCCACACCTTCCATCATTTACGTAAAAATGAAACATGGAGCCCTTAAAATGAGATTTTACTGCTTTCTCGTTGAACGAAATAAAAATTATTTGGCCTCACAAAAAAACGTACATTCTTTCTCAGACAGTAATAGGCGAAGGGGCCAACAAGTGTCACCCCACAGACATGGAGCGGACCCTACGAATTAAATCCCAATAACTAGGCCTTGCTTGGGGTTTAAATTTTGAAGGGAATTTTTTCCGGGAAAATGGAACCCAGTGCTGAAAATACTGGTGCATGTATTTAATGATAAAATGAAAAAACTGTACCTAAAGGAAGGTTTAAATTTTAATTATTTATGTGTTCTTAAAGTAAGGATTAAGCAAAATCTAAACCCATTTTTTGGGTTTGACAAAGAGTGACAGTGGAGGACTCTCCCAAAAACATAATATAAACTTAATTTTCCCGCAAATCAAATCCCGTGACAGAGCCAACTATAGTTCTTTAATAAATTATTCTTCAAGACAGGTTCTTTGATACTTATGAAGGGTTTTTGAAACAAGGGGACTGAACGGTTTTTTAACGTTAATTTTCTTGTGTAAGATAAATAATGGACCATTGTATCTGATACAACAGTTAGAAAAAGGGTTTGGGGAGGGGTGTCCCCGTTGACCCCCCCCCTCCCCGGGTTTAATAACCCCCACCCCCTGTGTGGTTATAGCCAGTCCAGTGCAGAAACTGAGGCAAAACGGGGGTTGTCATGATTATCTCTCTCATTATTTTGTTTATTAAAACTTTGTTTTATTTAAAACATAAAATTATTCCCTGTTTAAAAAATTTTCCTTTTATGTAATTTCATTTTTTTGCCTCATTTTTATATTCGTTGTTTTTTTTTTCATACAATTGCTAGGCTATGTATAATCGCCCCTTAGTGGATCAGATGTACTGTAAATATACAACCATGACTCATGACACAAACATGTCCCCATGACCTAATGGTTCTTTACCTTCAACGAAGCAGAAGTAAATAAACTTTCATTTTTTACGGGGAACCCTAAGAGTTTATATCTATGGTGAAAATCCCGGTAACCCCGATTTGGTTGGGATGTATCGCATGCCGCAACAATGTGTTTTGGGGGTTCAGCTTTTGGGGGGTTTTTTAAAAAAACTCCTCTTTCGTGTTTAGATCTAGTGTTTCTAAAATCTCGTCATGCAGAAAACCATACCACGGGGGGGGTAGAACCCCCGATCAGGTCACAAAAGCAGACCGACGCGTTAGCCAGGACCGCTAGCTACCTAGTTGGTGAAGAAATTGTAGCTGGTCCTTTTGGGTAATGCGTTTTTGTCTGGATTTTTTGACTTCTGATCGCGGTTCAACCCCACCCGTGGTATGGTTTGTTTTTATCGTGTCATTGCGATTTCGTGCTCAAAGCAATATTTTTCTCTTGGGCCACTGCATAAATTCTTTCGTGTGTATTATTTACCATAAATTTTTTTCTGATCTATTTGTATTACTGAGGAACTGAACCGCTTACATGAACTTTTGCAAAAATTTCGTCTTCAGAAAAATTTGCTAAAGAATTTCAGCATCAATGGATCTTCAACCTTCATACGTGAAGGCTACTAGCTCGTGTGAATAATGCTATCAAGCAATATTGCACAACGATTGCTTGATAGCACAGTGCTTCAAGTACATTTTGCCACTTTTGCTTTACTAATTCTCAATAATCTGTACCTAGGTAGGGAAGAATTGCAGTTCCACTAAAAGTGCTAAATTGCTGATCCAGGTATTTTCCTTTTTTCAATTCAAAACTCTTTTTTTTGTTGTTGTTCTGTAATCATGGGGAAGCGCAAAACCCCCTAGGTTTAAACAGCGCCGTGGGGAGGGGGAGGATGGAAGGTATTCGGGTTAACCAGGGAACGGGAGCAAAATCTAATTTTCCCTAGATCAAACCCCCCCATCATCAAGAACCCCCTTTTGAGGGATTTAAATCAAGGGTCGCTACATCAACACGCTTATTATCTGTGTGGTATTAGTAATTCTCAAGACAGTCTTTGATCAGTCCCCGTCCCCCTTTCTAAAATAGAGCAACGAGTATCATTCCGAGCGCTGAAAACAATCACAGTAACAATAGCCCCCAGAAAGTGTTACAATTTGTGGTTTTTCCCGAAACAACGCCGCACCCAAGATAGCCCCTTTAATGATCATCGGGGCATTTAAATATGAAGCTGTATGCAACATCCCCAAAATTTTAACATACCTTTATTGCATATCCATAATACATGCCCATCGTTCTCGAATTTCGATGGATAATATTATCTAAATTTTCTCATAGTCGCCACAACCTTGGTCACAAAAAGAAGTTTTGCTGAAGACATGATTTTTCAAAATAACCAAAACCCTTCTCGGGGTTTGGGGGAAGCCACAAACCCCAAATCAAGCCGCCCCAGTTGTGAAGAAACCAGCGGCCCCACCCTCATCCATTTTTTGATGTCTTTGCAGTCCGAGGATGATCCCTTTTTGACGAAACTGTTTTGCAGTCTTTCATGAAGATTTTTTGGGATGAACTTGATTAAGTTTTCACGGGACAACTGCGATCACGGGGCCTGTTTGCACGTCCATTTGATGCAACATAGGTCCTTTTGTAAAAAATTTCTGGCTCGATCAACCGTTCATGTCTTCAGGACTCAGGTGTGCGGGTCAAAATTCGCTCTGCCTCTTCAGAGATAGAGAATTTAACTTTTCTTGCTGACAGATAAATTTTCCTGGTTATCTTCTACTGAATTTGCACAGGCGCAATTCTATTATTTTGCTTGACCCGATCAATGGCATGCCCGAATGGTACTTGGTCGTACCATTGGGGGGCTATAATTTGAATCCAGATATCCCCAAAACCGCGTCGGAGCTGTATCAAAATTAGGTCTTTACGCCCTGTGCTTTTTCCCCAAAAACGTAACCAAGCAACCAGACACTAGTAACACTATATATCCTGTGGGAAAACAACTCAACAACTTCTTGAAACGGATAGTGTGCAGCTCTTCAGGTGCCAGCGGATGCTCAGACAACCTTGGCCTAAAATTATTAAAAAAAAGTAGTTCCTTCCCTAATGGACCCCTTGTTGGAAAGGACTATTTGAAAAAGTTATGCCTCTCTTTTTGATATCACGGGAGTTTGCGAAAGACGTTTCTTTTGGGGCAGTGCTCTATTAGGGAGATGTTTCTCGTGATCCAGATAGATATAATATAGTGGCTGCAGAAATTTCCCTGCAGGATAAAGGGTTTGTCAAACCTCTTTGCATTTGTTTGAGATAAAGATTATTTTTTTTTCCAAAGCAAATCTGCTGTCAGAGTGACCACCTCAGAGCAAACAAAACCCCACTTTGCCCTTGTTCCTACTAAACCTGTTCAGGGGGGGACGTTTGTCACAAAATAGTAGGTTGGGTGCTCTTTCCCCCGGGAAGAGTCCGTCTGTTCCAACGGTAGAGGAAAAGATTCAGCTCCTACTGACTTACCCCGATGAAGTTAGAATTTGTTGTTGTTTTTTAAACAAATTTACTCCCCAAAATAATATTTCCCTTGAACATGGTACCAGGCCTATATATCCTACGTAAAACTCCTTTCCAAATTCTATACGGAAGAGTTAGTCAACCAGATGTTTGATGCGATGTCATTGCTATCAATTTAACGTGGAATGCCCCTGTGATTTTTTCATTCATAAAAATGGTACTTGGCGCCCAGTAATTGATTTTAGGAAAGTTGAATTAAAAAAACCCAAATTTTTCAGATCTTTTCCCCCAATTCCTGCCAGGTATTTATAATGAACATAGGAGACGAAAAAGCGTTTTCATTTAGATTTGTTAAAGGGTTTTGGCAATTCCTTCTTAAAGAGACAGCCAAGACTAACGCCTTTCCACTCCTACGGGTCATTTTCATTTCCTTAAATGGCCTTAAATCATTCTTGATGCCATGAACATATTTCGAACCTCATGGTGTTTTGGGTTTATGTATTGTCATGTCAAAGATTAAGCAATGGAAACTCATTCAAAAGTTTATTTTTTGATGGGGGAAATTTAAAGAAACCTATTTAAACTTTAAAAAATTCTCAAATTTTCAGTTCGCAAAATCAGAGATAAAGTTTCTTGGTCACATAGTCACTTCTGGAGGTTACGATGACCTATTAAAGTAACTGCCGTTAAAATTTTTTTTCCCAACAAAACAACTGCTGGGCCGAAAGCCTTTGTAACAAGCAGTTGTCTTGCAATTTTTTTTCTATTGCGGGTCCCATGAAAAATGGTTAGGAAGGATGCTTTCTTTTATTTGGACTTTCCTAAAGGACAATTTTGACTTTAAGAAAAAGTTGAATTCTGTTCTTAAGAAACATTTCCAATTTTAAAAAGCTTTGCCCTGACTACAGTGCTAGTTTCCATATCATAGGTCTATCCTAGCTCGATGTAATACCACAAATAACCACGGTGAACATTATACCTAACTAAAAGGAAAGCTTTACGATAGTTTGATCTTTGAAGTGCTTCTGAGATATTTACCATACCAATTCAGTTTAACATTTTCTCCACTGATTCCAATGTTCCAGAACAAAACTGATAGAATAGGGGGTGCCCTGGGGGTTTTTAAAAATTTATTGGGTGGGTTCCAGTAAAGTAAATTATGGTATTCACCCCCAGAAACCTGCCTTCCCCCTTTTTTTTGTCAAATTTCTTCCCTTTAGTTTACACGGGGGCAGGTGTGGTGGGCCCAGATTGGCAAGACCCTTCACAATGGCCCCCAATAAAATAAAAGGGAATTCACTAAAATGATCCCCTGGGTACTTGTGTAGTTAGGAGAGCTGTTCATCCGTTGGGTCACCGAGATGCTTGTATTTGTCGTGCAACGGCTGTATAGCATGAGATAACATTTCACACAGCAATAAAAAGCTATCTAATTATGAAACACTCTACCATTCGTGTTTAATGGTAAGTATTCACTTTTCAAGGCCTGTGTGGGGAAAGTCATCCCAATTTAAATAGGGGATTAATTGATCGCACGTTGGGGAACTCTTGGTCACCGACTCACCGCGCACAAGATCTGAGACATGTTATTTTAAATTTAAAAGAGCATCTGATCCACTAGGGGTGATTCAACATAGTCATAGCAATTGTAAGAAAACAAAAGATAACGAATAAAAAATGAGGCAAAAACTAAGAAAATAATAAAAGCAAAGTAATAAACTGGGTTAAATTTTACGTATATAAAACAGATTTAATGACACAAGAAAGGGGAGAGAGAGATAATCGCTGGCAAACCCACCTTGCCTTTCTACAGATTTTTTAATTTCATTTAAAAACATGCACCATCTTTCAGCAATCCAATTCCGAGAAAAATACCATAAGGACAAAAAGGAAGGGGAAGCCCTCTGGGATTTAAAATTTTGCTTTGGGGCATCTCCAATGCAAGTTTGTTCAATCCGTGCATGGTGACACTTTTAGGGCCCTTTGCCCCTTTCTGTCCAATAAAAATGTACGTAGATATTTGTAAGGCCCAAAAATTATTTTTTCATTTGACAGTGAAAGCAGTAACGATCCCTAACACAGAAACTCTTAAGATTCCACAATTATTTTTTTCGCATGTGCCTTTTCATCTACTTTCCCGTATTGGTTCCATTAATATAATGAACCCCGTTCCACGTTGCTGTGTGACTCTAGGGTCAGCGCCTCTCCTTAAAAAAGTATATGTTTAATATAGTACTCCAAGATTACCGCTTCGCTTTTCAATAAAATACAGGATAGGTATTTTTAAGTGTAATTTAACATATGGTTGAATTCTCCAGATTGAGCATGGTCTCCAGTCCTCTCCCCGTTAAATTCGCGATGGGGTTCTACCAACCACTTTCCGCTTCCCAAAATTACTGATAATGTTCCAGCTAAACTCCATACTACAATCTCATATAGGCAAGCCTTATAAGTAAGCACGCGAAAGCGAAACACACACAAACACACAAGGTGCAAGTGGGGGCCTGTACGAGGGGGGGTTCCACGAAAGGGTCGTCCTAAGGCGGTGCGTTCTGTATGATGAATACTATGGAATGGTAGGCTGAGAGGGGTCCCTGTTTGCAGCATGTGAAGATTTTCGAACATAGTCGTTGGTCCCTGGTTATAGGCTTTTCGTAACAAAAAAACTTATACGTCTAGGGATCTTCACCCGGGAGTAAAAGGAAAATTTTTTAGTTTCTATTTAATTTATTAATAATCTAATAATCACTTAAATCCCCTTCCAATTTTGCCTACAAGTAGAATACTTTCCCTTTTTTCCTTAAAACATCACAGTACTAGGGGCAATTTTTACAAAGGCTCTAGCAGTCACGAAATTAGTATATGTACATGCACAGGCTTGCCAAAAAATCGAACACATTTAAAAGTTACTTATAATAGGGTTTTTACTTTACAAAGTCCTCTTACACTACAGAGGGTTGCTCACTTTTGGGTTCACTTTCTCTAAGACTCTAACCCTTCTCCAACCGAGATAAGTCTTTTGCAAGAGTCCCCAAAATTCCTGGGGGTTTTCTGGGAGGGGAAGGGGTTTTTGGGGATACTCCCCTAGACCCTTCCTGTCCGAGGAAGGTAGAACTGAATCGTGAGGGTTAACCGCCCACTTTGTCTCGGCGAAAGGGGGTTAGCAGCTCAAATCACCCACTGTGCTTGGCCAGGTGCCCACGTTACACTAATTAAACGCCCACCCAATACAAAGTAAGTAATACGACCAGATAATGTTTTAAAGTCGAGTAAATCCATTTTAGCTCTAATGGGAAATTTTCCTGATTAAATATAAGTAAATAGCAAAAAAAAACATGAAAAATAACCTTGTGTAATAACAAGTACAAACAGTCTACTTAAAACGAATAAAAGGGGGAACAAAGATAATGCGAAAATTCAAAAGTATGAGATTGGCAGGACTACAAAGGGACTGGGCGGGCTGTTGCCTGGTCCAGCAATGGCCCGGAGATTAACCCACCCAAATGCAAATCAGAAAGGGGGAAAGGGAAAAATGACCGAAACTGAGCACGGTTAGGGGCCAAAAAACTGCAAAATCTCACTCAGGAAAAGGTTCTTGGGGTGATATAATACCGGCACATCTCCGAGGCACACATCACCAAAAAACTGCTTAGAATGGGCTCTGGGAAACCTAAGAATAGGGTTTTTGACACCCCAATAAGAAAAATTCAAGACTCTGTACACCGTGTACTCAGGCCCATGTTGGAGTATGCAGGGCCCGTATGGAACCCCCACCGGTCAAGCACGTGAAGAAATTAAAAAAGCGGAAAGGTTTGCAAAAAAAAATATCCCGGACTAAGGGGGTTTGGGCCCATAGGAAGGTTTTTGGAAAATTTACTTGATAACTGGAGTAGAGAGGGATAGGGATGACATGATAACGACATATAAAATACTGAGAGGAATTGACAAGTTGGATAGGGACAGGATGTTTCAGAGATGAGACACAGCAACAGGGGAGCACAACTGTAAATTGTAGACTAAAATGAGTCAAAAGTATGTTAGGAACTATTTCTTCAGTCACAGAGTTAAGAAAGTGGAGCAGTCATTATAGACTCCTGAGGTGTACCCATTGTTTGGTACCCCCGGTGGGGCACCTTTAAGAGGTACCCATTGTTTGGTACCCCCGGTGGGGCACCTTTAAGAGGCCACTGAACTTTTCATTTTTGTTTATCTTCCTCTGACTTCTCGATTCCATTTCGTCCATAACTCGAAAACGCCTCATGCAATCGGCTTCGAATTTTCAAAATTGGTGTATGATAACTAGGCCCAAATTCTTGGAACAACTAGCATGCTTACGTCGCCTCTGACCTAAATTGTTAAAACCATTCCGCATCCTGGAATGGCTGAGATAACTTCTAATACCTCTGTGGCGTAATCTCAGTCGTTCTAGCAGGGCGCCCCCTAAGTCGGACGATGGTGAGATTGAAATTGTGAAACGTATATGAGCAGATTTGCTCCATTTTATTCGTAAAATGGACAAATAATTTTTAGTTTTACTTCTTTAGAAAGTTTCGTATCTTTGGTGAACACAATTTTAGGGCCAGGATGGTAACCATTTATATTTCCTTTAGCGTGTAGACAATATTTGTTTATGTAGTAAAATTGATAAATAAATGAAACGTGTGAACTCTGTGCCAAAACTGCAGACTGGGACTAACGAGATCGACTTCCAAATTTCACCCACTGGTGTAGTTTCTTGAAACAATGTTCTGCTAATTGTTGGATGCCATAAGACTCTTGAACACCAGGATCATGCTACTGTTGGCTGCCATAAGACTCTTGAACACCAGGATCATGCTACTGTTGGCTGCCATAAGACTCTTGAACACCAGGATCATGCTACTGTTGGCTGCCATAAGCTCTTGAACACTAGGGATCATGTACTGTTGGCTGCCATAAGGACTCTTTCCCAACACCAGGATCATGCTATGTTGGATGCCATAAGACTCTTGAACACCAGGATCATGCTACTGTTGGCTGCCATAAGACCCAGTTTGTAACTTTACTGAATATTTATAATTCCTTTTCCTTCTGCAACTAAACAATGCTTCTTCTGATTGGCTTCAAAATTTTATTGACAATGATTTTTATAATTAGGAAAATATTCCTTAAGACACAGTAACAACAGAGATACAAAAGTCATGTTGTAAGACACAGTAACAACAGAGATACAAAGGTCGTGCAGTAAGACACAGTAACAACAGAGATACAAAGGTCGTGCAGTAAGACACAGTAACAACAGAGATACAAAGGTCACGCTGTGAGACACAGTAACAACAGAGATACAAAAGTCATGTTGTAAGACACAGTAACAACAGAGATACAAAGGTCGTCGGGCAGTAAGCACAGTAGTAACAACAGCGATACAAAGGTGTGCAGTAAGACACAGTAATAAACAGAGAATTAAAAGGTGGTCCAGTTAGACACAGTAAACAACAGAGATACATAGGTCAGCTGTGAGGGACACAGTAACAAAAGAGATTACAAGGTTTGATGTGATACCACAGTAAATCAGGAGATACAAAGGTCACGCTGTAAGACACAGTAACAACAGAGATACAAAGATCACGCTGTGAGATACAGTAACAACAGAGATACAAAGGTCATGCTGTGATATACAGTAACAACAGAGATACAAAGATCACCGCTTGTGAGGATACAGTATCACAGAGATACAAAGATTCATGCTGTGAGATACAGTAACATACAGATACAAAGAGTTGCTGTGAGGTACAGTAACACAGAGATACCAAGATCTGTTGATTGAGGACTGTAACAACAGATTACAGAGAAGATCATGTTGTGGAGACACAGTAACAACAGAGATACAAAGATCATGCTGTGAGCTACCAGTAAACAACAGAGATACAATGGTCATGCTTTGAGATCCAGTAAGAACAGTGATTACAAAGATCAAGCTGTGAGATTACAGTAAAATCAGAGATACAAAGTTCAATGCGGTGTGAGATACAGTAAACAACAGATACAAAGAGCATGCTGGTGAGGTACAGTAACAACAGAGATACAAAGATCATGTTGTGAGACTTTAACAACAGAGATACCAAAGTTCATGCTGTGAGTCACATTAACGACAGAGTTACCAAAGAAAAAAAAATCATGCAGTGAGATACGTAACAACAGAGATACAAAAGTTCATGCTGTGAGATACAAGTAACAACTGAGATACAAAGATCATGCTGTGAAAAACAGTGACAACAGAGATACAAAGGTCATGCTGTGAGAGATACACAGTACAACAGAGATACAAAGATCACGCTGTGAGATACAGTAACAACCAGAGATCAAAGATCATGCTGTGAGATACAGTAACAACAGTTACAAAGATCATCTGTGAGATACAGTAAACAACAGAGATACAAAGATCATGCTGTGAGATACAGTAACAATAGAGAAAGATACAAAGGTCATGCTGTGAGACACAGTAACAACAGAGATCAAAGATCATGCTGTGAGGATTTACAGTAACAAAACAGATACAAAGATACATGCTGTGAGATACAGTAACAACGTGATACAAAGAATCATGCTGTGAGATACAGTAACAACAGAGATACAAAGATCATGCTGTGAGATACAGTAACAACAGAGATACAAAGATCACGCTGTGAGATACAGTAACAATAGATACATAGAGCATGCTGTGAGGTACAGTAACAACAGAGATACAAAGATCATGTTGTGAGATACAGTAACAACAGAGATACAAAGATCACGCTGTGAGATACAGTAACAATAGATACAAAGAGCATGCTGTGAGGTACAGTAACAACAGAGATACAAAGATCATGTTGTGAGGTACAGTAACAACAGAGATACAAAGATCATGTTGTGAGACAGTAAGAACAGAGATACAAAGATCATGTTGTGAGACACAGTAACAACAGATACAAAGATCATGCTGTGAGACACAGCAACAACAGAGATACCAAGGTCATGCTCTGAGACACAGTAACAACAGAGATACAAAGATGATGCTGAGATACAGTAACAACAGAGATACAAAGATCATGCTGTGAGACACAGTAACAACAGAGATATAAAGGTCATGCTGTGAGACACAGTAACAACAGAGATATAAAGGTCATGCTGTGATACACAGATAACATGATCTTTGTATCTAATGTTAAAGACACAGTAACAACAGAGATACAAAGGTTGTGTTGTGAGACACAGTAACAACAGAGATACAAAGGTCACGCTGTGAGATACAGTAACAACAGAGATACAAAGGTCACGCTATGAGACACAATAACAACAGAGGTGGCTGCTGCTGGCGGCTTTTTGAGGTGATGGGTAACAACAGAGGTACAAAGGTCACGCTGTGAGACACAGTAACAACAGAGGTACAAAGATCACGCTGTGAGATACAGTAACAACAGAGATACAAAGATCACGCTGTGAGATACAGTAACAACAGATATACAAAGATCACGCTGTGAGATACAGTAACAACAGAGATACAAAGATCATGCTGTGAGATACAGTAACAACAGAGTTACAAAGATCATGCTGAGAGACACAGTAACAACAGAGATACAATGATCACGCTTGTGAGATACAGTAATCATCAGAGATACAAAGGTCATGCTGTGAGACCACAGTAACAACAGAGATACAAAGGTAGTTGCTGTGGAGCAGTAACTACAGAGATACAATTGGCCACGTTGTGAGATACAGTAACAACAGAGATACAAAAGGTAATGCTGTGAGATACAGTAACAAACAAAGATCAAAATCACGCTGTGAGATTCAGTAACAAACGAAGATACAAGATCACGCTAGTGAGATACAGTAACAACAGAGGTACAAAGATCACGTGTGAGATACACTAACATAGGATACAAAGATCATTGCTGTGAGATACAAGTAACAAAAGAGATACACAAAGATTCATGCTGCGAGATACAGTAACAACAGAGATACAAAGATCATTGCTGTTGAGATACAGTAACAACAGGATACAAAGATCATGATGTGAGATTACAGTAAAACAGAGATACAAAGATCATGCTGTGAGATACAGTAACAACAGAGATACAAAGATCACGCTGTGAGATACAGTAACAACAGAGATACAAAGGTCATGCTGTGAGATACAGTAACAACAGAGATACAAATATCACGCTGTGAGATACAGTAACAACAGAGATACAAAAATCACGCTGCGAGATACAGTAACAACAGAGATACAAAGGTCATGCTGTGAGATACAGTAACAACAGAGATACAAAGATCACGCTGTGAGATACAGTAACAACAGAGATACAAAGGTCATGCTGTGAGATACAGTAACAACAAAGATACAAAGATCACGCTGTGAGATACAGTAACAACAAGAGATACAAAGATCACGCATGTGGGATACAGTAACAAAAGAGATACAAAGATCACGCTGGTGAGATACAGTAACAAAAGAGATACAAAGGTCATGCCTCTGAGATACAGTAACCACAGATACAAATAACACGCTGTGAGGATTCTGTAACAACAGAGATACAAAGATCACGCTGTGAGATACAGTAACAACAGAGATACAAAAGAGTCATGCTGTGAAGATACAGTAACAACAGAGATACAAAGATCACGCTGTGAGATACAGTAACAACAGAGATACAAAGATCATGCTGTGAGATACAGTAACAACAGAGATATAAAGATCATGCTTGTGAGATACAGTAACACAGAGATAAATAGGTCATGACTGTGAGATAACAGTAACAACAGGAGTTAAAAGATCCGCTGTGAGATACTGTTAAACAACAGAGATACAAAGATCACTTGTGAGATACAGTAAAAACAGAGATACAAAGATTCATGCTGTGAGGATACAGTTACAACAGAGATACAAAGATCACGCTTGAGAGATACAGTAACAACAGAGATACAAGGTCATGCTGTGAGATACCAGTAACAACAGAGATATCAAAGATCACGCTGGAGATACAGTAACAACAGAGATACAAAGATCCGCTGTGAGATACAAGTAACAACAGAGAGATACAAATATCAAGCTGTGAGATAACGTAACAACAGAGATACAAAGATAACGCTGTTGGAGATACAGTAACACAGTGATTACAAAGTCACACTGTGAGATACTGTAACACAGGATACAAAGGTCATGCTGTGATGATTACAGTAACTACGAGATACAAAGGTCATGGATGTGTGATACAGTTACAACAGAGATTACAAAGATTCAACGCTGTGAGATACAGTAACATTGCGAAGAAACTCAAATTAAAATAAATAGCTATAAAACATAAGTAAATTAAAATTTTTAACTGGATTGCCTGAACAGGTTGGGTCAGGCTTGTTGTTGGAAAGTTCTCCTCTTCCAGCTGCGAACCAGGTTTCCAGGCTTACCCGGGTAGAACGTTATTAATTACTGAGCACAGATTTCTGTGTCTCCATCCCTGCCATAACGTCTACCCTTATCTATATATTTTTAACACTTGTGTTATATTATCATATATGGGAAGTGCTGCATGTAGTTGCCATATTTGACAAGCTGAGCTCCTCTCTGAGGAAATGCTTGCTTTTGTTCACCTTTCTTGTACGTTAACCCGTTACTGTACTAGTCCCAACTGCAGTCAGCGTTGGTAACAGATGGGATAGAAACATTAGTGGCTAGTACCGTCAGACCAGTACCATCGTTACCATTGACTTGCTAAGTAAAACTCAGTAAGTGAATAAATATTACGGCAGTATGGTGCAGTAGTCAGTAAGGTCGCCTCTAAAGTGACTGAAGTATATTATATTTATCTCCAGTGATTTAATTTTACAGTTTGATATGAAACATTTACCATTATCCTAATGTTATGGAATCATTATTTTAATGAAAAATATTCAACAGCGAAGGGTGACAGGTCGCCGGGGAAATATAAGACGACATATTAAAAACATGACGGCTTCTCCCCGAAATGAAAAATTTATACAATTATGTTAATTTTTTTTACATATATGTACCATCTGTATTATTTATTGGTGTTTTATGTTCTATTGTTAGGACTAAGGAAAAGAGTTGCTTCTACATTATAAGTGAATAAAGTTATTATTTACAAGCTTCGTGAATTTAGATCTGTGCTAGAGTTGTAGAATCTTAGTCTAAGTTTGTATCTGTACATTATATTGTGTGGTAAACCAGACACTTGCGTAACATTTGGGAAGTTTATTGTTGCCCAACGTTTTATTAAAGATGTACAAATGTTTTAATTATTAACTTGTCAGTTTTTTAAATCCATATATATATATATATATATATATATATATATATATATTATATATATATATATATTATATATATATATATATATATATGTCGTGCAGAATATGTTAAACAATGGTTTTCATTAGCAAGAGCTCATTTAAAAATTAAGTCCTTTCTAAAATTTTCTCTTATACGCTTAGAGATATATTTTTTTCATTAATGTTGATGTAAAAATTTATAATTTTGACAAAAAGGAACTTAGAAAACTTACCTAACTTATTATATTTAAAATATTAATTTATATAAAAAATTTACCATTCTTTTTGTTATGACTTTTTTTTATTTGAAAATTATCAACAGGTAAGGGTGACAGGTTGGGGCCGGGGAAATGTTAAAGGGGACTATTTTCCCATTTGCGCTTTTTTTTCCCAAATGAAAATACGGAATTTTTTTTAAATTTTAAAATTAATTTTTAAAAACTTAAATATTGGTGTTTTTTGTTAATTGTTTAAAAGATTTTTCAGGGAAAGAGTGCTTTCAACCAGGGGTTCGGGGAAATTTCCAAGGCCCTCGTAAAGACCTGGTAGAGAGGTTGTAAACTTTGTCAAGAAGACCTTTTTTCAAATGTTTAAAACCCCCTGCGTAAAAATTTTAAAGGGTTTGGGTGGCAACGTTTTAAAAAGTGTAAAGTGTTTAAAGAACCCCTTTGTCAGTTTTAAACCTTTTAAAAAAATTTTCAAAATTTTAAAAATTTAAAAATGTTAAAATTTAAATTTAAAGGGGGAACACCTGTTTTTAACTGACCTGCGTAGGCGCACCTTTGAAACATTGCCAGGAGCCCCTTTGTGAGAACCTTTCAGAAACCTGCGTGGAATTTAGACAGCAGTTAACAAGGCCCTTTGGCAAGGTAAAACCCCGTTGTAAGGCCCCTTTGTAAAGGAATTTGTCAAGCCCCCCTGTAAACAATTGTGAAATGCTTTTGGCAGTTTTTTAAAGGGGTTTTGCAACTCCTTTTAACAGTTTTTAGGAAAGATTTTGGGAGACCTGTTGTCGGCACACCCCGGGCAACCTTTGTCAGAGCAGCACCTGCTGCAAGCAGCCCCGCTTCAGAGCAGCATGCGTCAGAGCAGCACCTGTGCAGAGCGCACCTGCTGTCAGAGCACACCTGTGTCAAGCACACCTTTGTCGAGCGCACCTGTTTCAGAGCAGCACCTGGTAAGCCCCCTGCTTAAAAGGGAGCAGAAAACCTGCGTCAGAGCAGCCCTGTGTCAAAGCGCACCTGCTGTCAGACAGACCTGTTTGTCAAGCAGCCCCTTTTTGTCAAGCGCACCTGCTGTAGAGCAGCACCTGCTGTCAGGCAGCCTGTTGTCAAGCGCCCTCTTCAACGCCCTGCGTCAGACAGCACCTGCTGTCAGAGCAGACCTGCTTCAGAGCACACCGTTGTCAAGCGCACCTGCTGTCAGAGCACCCCTTTTTGTCAGAGCACACCGCTGCGGGCAGCCCCTTTTTGTAAAAAGAACCCTGCTGTCAGAGCGCACCTGCGTCAACGCCCCTGTTGATGACAGGTGCTGCTTTGAAGATATTTCCCGTTATTACATAGAAAGCATAATAAAATAATAACGATAAAATACATTCCTTATTATTGACTTGATATTTTATTTTTTATTGAAAAGAATTGGGAAAATTTAAAATTTCCTTGGCAAATTTTTTTTTAATTTTTTTTTAAAAGTTTTAAAATATTTAATTAGCATTTCATAATTTCTATTTCGTAACGAAATTTTTCTACATTTAATATTCTAAAGTTTATAAGTGTTGGAAATTTTAGTGGAGAAAAATACTGTTTGGGGAGATAAAAAAGTAGTGAAGAGAACTGTTGTTGAAGGTGCAGTGGGAAATTTGAATTCTTGTATAAACAACATTTGGAAATCTTGAGCTACTCAAAAGGGGAAGGGAATTTTAATACGCAAAAAGGGAACAGCAGCACAAAAGAAAACAAAAAGTACGAATCATAAAAGAAAGGTACAGAAAAGCAAGAACAAGGTAGAAATAAAAAATAGTAGATTAACGCACAAAAATACCCCCGTAGCATAGTAGTAACCTCAAGAGAAACAACAATATAGTAACACTCAAGGAAGTGCATTTTACCAAAAAAAAAAAGGGAACGTAAAATAACTAGCAAAAGAACATTTCAGCAATTTAAAGTACCGCACAAGAACATCAAAAAAATACAGTAATATACAGGACGTGGAGCAACTTTAAAATACATAAAAAGAGGTTTCCCAGCAGCCAGGTTGTGGCTCAACACTTGAAATATTTTTTGTCAAGATCGAGTTTTCAAATTGCCCTTTAATTTTCTTCCCAGAATTTTTATTTTTTTTTTTCTTTGTGACGTAAAATTTTTCTCGAGAATAGGGGAAAAAGATGAAGATAACAGACGTGAAAAAACGACGTTAAGATAACAGACGTGAAGATAAAGACTGAAGATAAAAGGGGGGGTGGGGGGGGAAAAAAACGGAAGATAACAATGTGAAGATAACAACTGAAATAACAAACGTGAAGATAACGTGTGAAGATAACAGAGGGAAAAGATAACAGACGTAAGATAACAGACGGAAAAAACAGATGTGAAGATAACAGACGTGAAGACATGAAAACTAAAAAGTGAACTTTTTTAAATTTATTTCGATTACTTCTTAAACCCCATAAAAAAATTCATAAGTGTTTTTCTTGCTTAACTAAAGTAATTTTTTGTCTTTTCCCCCACTTTTTTAAAAATTCCCATATTAATTAAAGGATATTTTAAAAAAAACAAAAAGGCCCAAACTGTAATGAAACATCACAAAAAACCCCGCACATAGAAAGAGGACTTGCCCACGTTTGGGCCCCGCCCTGACCATTTACAAAGTCACACAAAGTTGTAAATGGTCCAAGCTGGACCGAAGCGTCGTCGTAGCCCCTCTCTTCTTGGCGGGTTATTTGTGAAGGATTTCTATAAACTATACTATATACTACATAATACAAAACTATACAAAAGCAAGCATATACATTTACCTGTAAAATCACATTTTTTTTCAGAATTTTATTACTAATTTTTAACAATGTCCTATCCCCCCTCATTGCCTGGCAATTAATTTAGTTCAAAAACACCCGTGTGAACATTAGATAGTGCATGGAATGTGTGCACTGAGGGGTAAAGTTTTAAAATAAAATAATGAACAAAAAGGGGGGAATTGGTTTACGGTATCGTAGAGGGGGCAAATATTTGTATTTTGAAGTTTGTGTGTGTGTGTTTGGGGTTTTTTTGGGGGTGTGGGGGTTGTGGGGGGGTTTTGTGTGGGGGTTGTGTGGGTTTTGTGGGGGGCCTGTGTGTGCCCCTGTTTTGGGGGGGGGGTTGTATGGTTTCTCTCAGGAGATCAAGAAGTGAAGCCAGAAAAATAAAAAAAAAAGAGGCATTTTTAACTGGTAAAAAATTTTATTTTTTGCAGTCTCTGCCTTTCACAGTAACTTGCAAATATCTTCTTTCCCTTTATTTTTTAAACAGGTTTTTCATGACTGTCAAGTCTTTACACTTCACATCTTTCTAAAATAACTTGAAAAAATTCTATAACAACATTTTTCTTCGTTTTTTTTATGCCTTTTTTTTAAAAAAAAAAACAGAAAGCGTATGGGGGTGTGTGTTGGGTGTGTGTGTTGGGGTGTTGTTGGGGTGGTGTGGTTTTGTATAGACCACATGCAAAGCTACATAAAATGATATTTTGGACAATGGGCTAATTACAAAACCCTTTTATAGCAAGTAAGTAAAAACGAAAGAAATTAACTAAACACGTTTTGAAACATAAAAACAACCGAGATTTACATCAGTAACCTCAGCGTGGCCGAGTTGTGAGGGCCCCCAGTCCGTCGGCTGGTCATGTTCCAGGGTGTCTTGGTGGGTGTTAAAAAAAGGGAAAGATTTCGTGTGTCCCCTTGTAATTCCACCCCCCTGGGCATTGGCAGTAGACAGCAGACAAGACCCAAATTACCCCCTCCAACAAGGCCCCTGGGAGGGGGCCAAAAAACCTGCGAAAACCGGGGGGTGAGGAAAGGAGTTCTCTGAGGGCCCGCAATGGTTTCTGGGACAGGAAATAGGAAACAAACACCCCACACACACCCACAACCACACAAAACACACCCCACAACCCCCCACAACCAAAACCCATGACCCTCCCCCCTCCATCCCCTCACCACATGTCCTCACCCTCACTCCCCAAATTTATCCCCCCCCCCCCCCCCCCCCCCCCCCCCAGTCCATCACCCTCACCCCCATCCCACTCACCCACTATCCATCACCCTCACCACCTCCCCCAGCAAGGGAAGTGGGAAGGAGTTCATTTGAGGGACAAGATGGACTTCTGGGGAAAAACAGCCTTTATCCTCCCCCCCCAGTCCACCACCATTCATCACCCTACCCCAGTCCATCACCCTCACGACCAGTCCATACCCTCACCACCATCCAAACCCTCACCCCCATCCATCACCAGCAAGGGAAGTGTGGGGAAGGGGGGTTCATCTGAGGGGACACAGATGAAATTCTGGAAAAACAGCCTTCACCTCCCCACCATCCACCACCAGCCCCTCCCCTCCCCCAGTCCCTCACCTCAACCGTCCATCACCCCCACCAGCCATCACCCCACCACCATCCATCACCACAAGGGAAGTGTGGAAGGGGTTCATTGAGGGACACAGATGGACTTCTTTGGGAAAAACAGCCCTTACCCTCCCCACCAGTCAAACCCCCCCCACAGCCATACCCTCCCACCAGCCCACAACCACAAGAAAAAACCCCTCAACAGAACTCTAAACCCGTCCTCACCCTCCCCCAACCATCCCCCAACACCCTCACCACAGTCCCCACCCTTTTTTCCCCCCTAGGGCGTGGAGCCACAGTTTTACCCCCCACCCAAACCCCCCCACCCCCCCAAAGTCCATCCCCTCCCCACTAGTCGATTACCCCCCACCTCCTCACCCCCACGTCGTCCCCTCATCCAAAAAACCCGTCCCCCCTTCACCAGTCAATCACCCGTCCACCCCCCGATCCCCACCCCCTCCCAAACCCACCCTCCCCCCCGTCCATAAACTCACAACCAATCCATCACCCCACACCAATTTCCCTCACCCAAATACCATCATCCCCTCACCACCTCCTTCAAAAAAGGGGGGGGGGGGGCCCAAAAACCAAAAACCCGTCCCCTTTACCCCCCACCAGTCCACCCCCCCACCCCCAGTTCCCCATCCACCCCCTCACCCCCACCCAAATCCATCACCAGCAAGGGAAGTGTGGAAGGGGGTTCCCTCTGAGGGGGGCACAGATGGGTTTTTGAAACCAGCCCTTCCCCCTCCCCCCCCAATCCCCCCCATCACCCTCACCACCAGCCCCCTCAACCCACCCCAGTCCACACCCTCACACCAGGGGAATTAAAAGTCAAAACACCCTACCAAAAAACCTCACCCCCCCACCAGCCCCCCACCCTCACCCCCCGTCCATCCCCCCACCCCCAGCCTCCCCTCACCAGTCCATCACCTTCACCACCAGTCCATCACCAGGAATGGAAGTGTGGAAGGGACCTCATCTGAGGGGACACAGATGGACTTCTGGAAACACAGTCCTTCACCCTCCCCACCAGTCCATCACCCTCGCCAACAGTCCATCACCCTCACCACCAGTCCATCACCCTCCCCACTAGTCGATCACCCTCACCACCAGTATATCACCCACTCAACCCATCCGTCACCCTCACCACGAGTCCATCACCCTCATCACCAGACCATCACCCTCCCCACCAGTCCATCAAACTCACAACCAATCCATCACCCACACCACCAGTCCATCACCCACAATACCAGTCCATCACCCTCACCACCACTCCACCACCCTCACCACCAGTCCATCACCCTCACCACCAGATCATCACCCTCACCACCAGTACATCACCCTCACCACCAGTCCTTCACTCTCACCACAACACCATCACTAGCAAGGGAAGTGAGAAAGGGAGGTCATCTGAAGGGACACAGATGGACTTCCGGAAACACAGTCCTTCACCCTCCTCACCAGTCCATCATCCTCACCAACAGTCCATCACCCTCACCACCAGCACATCACCTCCACCACGAGTCCATCACCCTCCCTACTAGTCGATC
>NC_069454.1:35766448-35784504 GCF_026875155.1 Cherax quadricarinatus | reverse complement strand
GTTTAAATTTTAAATTTTTTGGGAAAAATACCTGCTTGAGGGAGATATAAATGTTAGTGTAAGAGAGACTGTTGTTGAAGGTGCAGTGGGAAACATTGAAGTTCTTGTAGTAAACAACAGTGTGGAATCTTGAGCTGACGTCAACAAGAGGAACGGAAATGTATTACGCAAAAACGGAACAGCAGCACACAAGAATACAATAAGTACGATATCATAAAAGAAAGGTACAGTAACATGCAAGAACAAGGTAGTAATAGAAAAGAATAGTAGATTAACGCACAAAAAGTCACTCCCAGTAGCATAGTAGTAACACTCAAGAGTACAACAATATAGTAACACTCAAGGAAAGTGCAGTTACACATAAGAAACATAAGGAACGTACAATAACTAGCAAAAGAACAGTTCAGCAATATACAAGTACCGCACAAGAACATACAAGAATAATACAGTAATATACGAGGACAGTGGAGCAACATTATAATACATAATAAGAGAGAGTTCCAGCAGCCAGGTTGTGGCATCAACACTTGAAATACTTTTTGTCAAGACGTCGAGTCTTCAAAATTGTCCTTAATTTCTTCCCAGAATTTTTTTTTTTTTTTTTGTCTTTGTGACTGTGAATATTTTCTCGAGAACTGTGGAAAAAGACGTGAAGATAACAGACGTGAAAATAACAGACGTGAAGATAACAGACGTGAAGATAACAGACGTGAAAATAACAGACGTGAAGATAACAGACGTGAAGATAACAGACGTGAAGATAACAGACGTGAAGATAACAGACGTGAAGATAACAGACGTGAAAGATAACGGGACGTGAAGATAACAGACGTGAAGAAACGACGTGAAGATAACAACGTGAGAAAACAATGTGAAGATAACAGACGTGAAGATAACAGACGTGAAGATAACAGACGTGAAGATAACAGATGTGAAGATAACAGACGTGAAGACATGAAAACTAGAAAGTGAGACTTTCTTAATTATTTCTGATTACTTCTTATCTTCCATAAGATAATTCATAAGTGTATTTCTTGCTGTATCTAAAGTAAGTTTTTGTCAATTGTCACTTTTTTATAAATTCCCATATATAATTAAGGATATCTATAAATAACAAAAAGGCACAATACTGTGACTGAAACGATTCACAAATAACCCGCACATAGAAGAGAGGAGCTTAGGACGACGTTTCGGCCCGACTTGGACCATTTACAAAGTCACACTAACGTTGTAAATGGTCCAAGCTGGACCGAAGCGTCGTCGTAGCTCCTCTCTTCTATGTGCGGGTTATTTGTGTAAGGATATCTATATACACTATACTATATACTACATATATACTAAACTATACTAAAGCAAGCATATACATTTACACTGTCAATCACATTTTTTCAGAATTCTATTACTATATATACTTAACAATTTCCATATCTGCCCATCATTGCCTGTGCAATATAATTTAGTTCTAACATCCGTGTGAGACAGTGTAGATATGTGCATGGAAATGTGTGCACCTGAGTGGTATAAGAGTTACAATATAAGATAATGAACGTAAACGCGGGAATTAGAGTTTACAGGTATCGTAGAGTGTGACGAAAGTATTATGTATCTTGAAGTTTGTGTGTGTGTGTGTGTGTGTGTGTGTGTGTGTGTGTGTGTGTGTGTGTGTGTGTGTGTGTGTGTGTGTGTGTGTGTGTGTGTGCCTGTGTGTGCCTGTGTGTGCCTGTGTGTGCCTGTGTGTGCCTGTGTGTGCCTGTGTGTGTGGGGGTTGTATGGTTTCTCTCAGGAAGATCAAGAAGTGAACGCCAGAAAAATAATAAAAACTGAGGCATATTTAACTGGTAAACAATTATTTCTTGCAGTCTCTGCCTTTCACAAGATAACTTGCAAATATCTTCTTTGCTTTATCTTAAACAAGTTTTTCATCGACTGTCAAGTCTTTACACTTCACATCTTTCTAAGAATAACTTGAAAATATTCTATAACAACATTTTTCTTACGTTTTATTGCCTATGCAATACAATTTAATTTTAAGAAAAGTGAGAGAAAAAGCAGAATTGCGTATGGGGATGTGTGTGTGTGTGTGTGTGTGTGTGTGTGTGTGTATAGACCACATGCAAAGCTACATAAATATGCATATTTGTGGACATATGGACTAATTACAACACTTATATAGCTAAGTAAGTAAAAACGAAAGAAATTAACATAAACACGTTATGAAACATAAATACAAGTCCGAGATTTTACATCAGTAACCTCAGCTTGGTGGCCGAGTTGTGAGGCAGCTCAGTCTCGTCTGGCTGGTCTACTGTTCCAGACTGTCTTGGTGGGTGTAATAACAGGACACAGATTTCTGTGTGTCCCCTCCTGTAATTCCACCCACCTGGACAGTCTCGGCAGTAGACCAGCAAGACAAGACCAAGTTACCATCCAACAAGGTCACTGGGGAGGGGCCAACACTTGCTGAACCTGGGGAAGTGAGGAAGGCAGTTCATCTGAGGGCCCGCAGATGGTCTTCTGGAGACATGGAACTAGCGGAAGCAAACACACACACACACACACACACACACACACACACACACACACACACACACACACACCAACCACCACCACAACCACCACAACCAGTCCATGACCCTCACCACCAGTCCATCACCCTCACCACATGTCCATCACCCTCACTCCCAATTCATCACACTCACCACCAGTCCATCACCCTCACCACCAGTCCATCACTCACACCACTAGTCCATCACCCTCACCACCAGTCCATCACCAGCAAGGGAAGTGTGGAAGGGAGTTCATCTGAGGGGACACAGATGGACTTCTGGAAACACAGTCCTTCATCCTCCCCACCAGTCCACCACCAGTCCATCACCCTCACCGTCAGTCCATCACCCTCACTACCAGTCCATCACCCTCACCACCAGTCCATCACCCTCACCACCAGTCCATCACCAGCAAGGGAAGTGTGGAAGGGAGTTCATCTGAGGGGACACAGATGGACTTCTGGAAACACAGCCCTTCACCCTCCCCACCAGTCAATCACCCTCACCAACAGACCATCACCCTCACCACCAGCCCATCACCCTCACCACCAGACAATCACCCTCCTCACCAGTCCATCACTCTCACCACCAGTCCATCACCCTCACCACCAGACCATCACCCTCACCAGTCCATCACCCTCACCACCAGTCCATCACCCTCACCAGTCCATCACCCTCACCACCAGTCCATCACCAGCAAGGGAAGTGTGGAAGGGAGTTCATCTGAGGGGACAAGAGGGATTTTCTGAAAACACAGTCCTTCCCCCTCCCCCAGCCCATCCCCCTCCCCAACAGCCCTCACCCCCCCACTAGTGATCACCCTCACCGCACCCCATCACCCCACCCCATCCATACCCTCCCCCAAATTAGTCGATCACCAACCCAGTCCATCACCAAAACACCAGTCCATCACCTCCCAGGCCATTCACCAGCCAAAACCCAATACCAGATCCTTCACCCTCACCCCCAACCACACCCCCCCCCCGGGTCCATCAAAACTCACCCCAACCCATCACCCCACCACCGTTCATCCCCAAAAACCCAGCCCATCACTCTCACACGGGGCCATTCCCTCACCCCCCAGTCCTTCACCCTCCCCCCCGTCCTCACCCCCCCACAAGTCCATCACCGCAAGGGAAGTGTGGAAGGGATTTAAACTGAGGGGCACAGATGGACATCGGGAAAACACCCCTTCCCCCCCCAAACAGCCCATCCCCCACACCCCACCCCAATCCACACCCCACGAGAAAGGGAATTTGGGAAGGGAATTTAATCTGGGGGGCACAGAGGGAAATCTGGAAACCAGCCTTCACCCCCCCCCATCCACCCCCAACCCCCAGTCCTCCCCCTCACGACAGGAAATCTAAATTTCAGGGGAAAAAGGGATTCGGAACCCCCTCACCCCCCACCAGTCCCCCCAGTCCATCACCTACCGCCCCATCCCCTCCACAGCCCATCCCCTCACCCCCTCAAATCCCCTCCCCACCATCCATCCCCAGAAAGGGGAAGTGGGGAAAGGGGTTTCATCTGAGGGGACACGATGGACTTTCGGGAAAACACACCCCTTCCCCCCCCCCCATAGTCAATCCCCCTCACCACGCCACCCCTCACCCCCAGCCACCCCAAAAAGTTAAATTTAACCCTTTTTTGGCACAGCCCTTCACCCTCCCCACATCACACCCTCCCAAACAGCCCCATCACCCTCCCCAAAGCCCATCCCCTACCACAGTCAATCCCCCTGGGTGGGATTTCCCACCCACTCTCAACCAGTCCTTCCCCTCACCAAACATCCCCCTCACCAGCCATCACCTCCCCCCATCATCACCCCAAAGGGGTGGGGGGATTCACAACAAGTATTTGAAAAAGCCCTTCCCCCTCCCCCCAGTAAAATCACCCTCACCAACAGTCCATCACCCTCCCCATAGTCATCACCTCACTGAGCCCATCACCCACACCCCCAGCCATACCCCCCTTTTCTCCCCCTCACCACCACCATCCCCCTCACCATCCTATCCCCCAGCCCATCCCCCTCACCAGTCCATCACCAGAAAATAATCACATGGCCCCCCAAACACAAACCAGCCCTTTCACCCCAAAAAACCAGTTTTCACCTCACAACCAGTCCATCCCCCACCAACCTTCCCCCCCCCAGTCCTACCTCACCACCATCCTCACCACAAGGGAAGTGTGGAAGGGATTCACTAGGGACACGAGGACTCTGGAAACACAGTCCTTCACCCCCAGTCCATCACCCTCCCCAGCCATCACCTCACCCCCACCTTTTTCCCACACCCCGCCCATCCCCCTCCCCCCAGTCCTCACAACAAAATGTAAGGTTTTCACCTAACAAATTTTTCTAAAACACGTCCTTCACCCCCTCACCACCGTCTTCACCCCCCCCACATCCATCCCCCTCACCACCAGCCCATCCCCACCCCGGTTTCACCCCCCCACAGTCTTTCCCCTCACCCCCGTCAATCACCCCACCGTCGTCATCCCCCACACCACCAGCCCATCACCCACAATACCTATCCATCACCCTTTACCACCGCCCTCACCCTCACACCCCACACCTCCCCCACCAACCCATCACCCTCCCCCCACCCCATCCCTCACCACAAACCCAACTCCCCCCAGTCCATCCCCCACACCAGTCCATCCCCCAAACCATCCATACCTTACCACCAGCCCTTCCCACAAGTTTCACCCTCCACCAGTCCTCCCCCTCCCACCAGCCCATCCCCTCCCACCCCCATCACCCCCCCATCCATCCCCCTCCCACCAGTCCTCACCTTCCCCACCAGCCCCTCACCCTCCCCCCAGCCCCATCACCTTAAACTTTGAAACAATCCCCTTTCACACCCTTCCCCCCCACCGTCCATCACCCTCCCACCGCATCACCACAATAAAACCATCACCTCACCACCCAGTCCTTCACCCTCCCACCAGTCCTTCCCCCTCCCCAGTCATCCCCCTCCCCACCAGCCATCACCCCCCCACAGTCCATCCCTTCACCCCCGGGGCCCATACCCCACCACCAGTCCATCCCCACAAAATTAAAAACTCATCTAACCCTAATTTAAACACATTTTTTTCACCCCCCCCCAGCCCCATCACCCTCCAAATCCTACCCCACCCCCACCCATCACCCTCCCACAGTCTCCCCCTTAAAAGTTTTTCACCTTCACCGTCACCTTCACCCCCACCCCCAGTCAATCACCTCACCACCGAACACCCCACCACCAGCCCATCCCCCTCACCACAGCATCACCTCTCACCAGCCATCACCCCACCAGTCCATAAAACTCAAACCAACCATACCCCAACCAGTCAATCACCTCCCACCTCCATCCCCCAAAGGGAATTTAATTGTTAAAATCTTGGGGACACAGAGGCTTCTAAACACAGCCCAAACCCCCCCCCACCAGTCAATCACCCTCCCAACAACCACACCCACCCCCAGTCTACCCCCCCCCAGTCCCCTTTTCACCACCATCACCTCACCCCCAGTCCTCACCCTCCACCAGCATCACCCTCCCCAGTCCTACCCTCACCCCCACCTTTACCCAGGAGTTACCCAACCGTCCATCACAGATCACATCACGAGTCCTCACCCTCCCAAACCTTTCCTCCCCCCCCTCAAAAAATCCCCCCAACCCACCCCCCACCCCCTCCCAAAATCCAGTCCTTCCCTCACCCCCGTCATCACCCTCACACCAGTCTTCCCCCTCCCACCAGGCCTTCCCCCTCACCACCGTCCATCACCCTCACCCCCGCCCTCAAAAAGGGAAGTGTGGAAGGGAGTTTCACTGGGGGGACACAGATGATTCTGGAAACACAGCCCTTCACCTCCCCACCGCCCAAACCTCCCAACACCCCATCCCCCCTCACCCCACCCCATCTCCCACACCCCCCAGTCGATCTCCCCCCCACTAGTCGATCCCCCTCACCCCCTCCTCCCCCTCACCCAGTCCATCACCCCCCCCAAGTCCTCCCCCAAAAAATTTAATTCATAAAAAATCCTTTTTAAACAAGCCCTTCACCCCCCCACCACCCCATCACCCTCACCAAACGCCACCCCCCTCCCCACCAGCCCATCCCCCACACCCCATCACCCCTCCCCACAGTCATCCCCTCACCCCCACCCCATCCCCTCCCTCTCCATCACCCCCCACGTCATCACCCCAAAACCATCATCACCTTTCCCCCCCAGTCTTCACCCCCCACCAGCCATCCCCCCAAAACCCCCCAACCATCACCTCCCCCAGTCCCCCCCCCTCACCACCATCCACCCTCCACAGTCCTCCCCCTCACACCAGCCCATCCCCACCCCAGCATCCCCTCCCACAGTCATCCCCTCACCACCAGTCCATCACCCCCCTAGCCCATCAACCACCACCAGCCCATCCCCACAATACCTATCCAATCTTAACAGTCCTTCACCCTCACCACAGTCCTTCACCCTCACCCCCATCCCCTCACCACCAGCCATCCCCCACCCCAGCATCCCTCCCCCCAAGCCCACCCCCTCACCCCCAGTCCATCCCCCTCACCCAGTCCCACCCCCACCAGTCCATCACCAAAAATTACCTCATTAACACAGTTTACCCTAAAACCGTCATTCCCCTCCCCCATCCATCACCCTAAACCCCCAGCCCATCACCCACAAACCTTCATCATCCCACCACTCCTTCCCCCTCACCACCAGCCTTCACCCCCCCACCAGTCCTCACCCTCCCACCAGACCACACCTCCCCCCATCCTCCCCTCACCGTCCATCACCTTCCCCACCGGTCATCACCCTCACAACCAGCCCATCCCCCAGCAAGGGAAGTGGGGAAAAGGGGCTCATTGGGGGACCAGAGGGTTTGGAAAACAGTCCTTCACCCCCCCTCCATACCCTCGCCAACTTCCTTCCCCCTCACCCCCGTCCATCACCCCCCCAAATAGTCGTCACCCTCACCACCGTCCATCACCCCACCTCAGTCCATCACCCACACCCCAGCCCATACCCCACACGAGTCCTCCACTCCCACGAGTCCTCACCTCACCCCAGCCCATCACCAACACCACCCCCCATCACCCCACCACCACCCATCACCTCCCACCAGTCCATTCCCCTCCCATTGTCATCCCCCCTCCCCACCAGCCCATCACCCTCCCCGTAGTACATAAAACCCCACCACCAGCCATCCCCCTCACCCGAGTCCATCACATCCCACGACCCCATCACCCACCACCGTCCATCTCTCTCACCACCAGTCCGTTATATCACCCCAGCCCATCCCTCACGAAAGTTCGCCCCATATTATCCTTTACCCCCATCACCAACGCCTCACAACCGCCGCCACCTTCTCCCCATAAAACCATCACCGTAGGAATGTATGTGTGCACAAAAATAAAAGGAAACATAGAACAAAAAATGGGGAAATTTCGCTTTAAAAACGATTGAAATTTTGGGATGTACTTTCTTCACAAGTCAGTTAGTAGCGGAGGAAAACTGAGGACAAATAAAGCAAGTAACTCACCCCAGGTAAATGATAGGAAACCGAAGAAAATTTATTTCCCCAAAACTTGATATATTTTTGCCCCCCACCCCTTTATGTTATTTTGATTTTTTTTCCATGTACTTTTATCCATCGTACACGTTGTTTTTCTTACCTTCCTCCCCATTTAAATTTTTCTTCCTTTTCCCAACGAGAAATTTGATTACTGCCCCATTGATTTATAATCATGTTTGGGTGTGGAACCGGTAGAAGGGTTTTGTGCTTTTGGGGTATGTGACGTGGTAGATGTGTTTGTCTGTTTTCTGGAATATGTAGTTTGTGTGTTTCTGAATGATGTTTGGGCCCGTGTGTTTACGTGGAAAGATGTAGTGCCTGTGTGTTTACGTGGAAAGATGTGTGCTTGTGTGTTTACGTGGGAAAGTGTATGTGCCCGTGTGTTTACGTAATGATTTTTTGGGCCCGGTGTTTACGGGAATGATTATGTGTTTGTGTTTCGTGGAATGAGTATGTGCTTGTGTGTTTATGCATTAATGTAGTCTTTTTTTTACGTGGAACGATGTATGTGCTGTGTGTTTTGTGGAATGAGTATGTGCCTGTGTGTTTCGTGGAATGAGTAGTGCCTTGTGGGTTTTCGGGAATGATGTAGTGCCGTGGTTTACGGGGAAAGATGTATGTGTTGTGTGTTTTCGTGGAATGTGTATGTCCCTTTTGTTTACGTGGAATATGTATGTGCTTGTTGTTTACGGGAATTTTGTGTTGTGTGTTTACGTGGAATGATGTTGTCCTGGTGTTTTACGGGGGAAAGAGTTGTGCTTGTGGTTTCGGGAAGATGTATGTGCTTGTGTGTTTTTGTGGAAAAGTGTAGTGCTTGAGCGTTTTCGTGGAATGATGTATGTGCTTGTGTGTTTTTGTGGGAAAGATTATGTGCTTGGTGTTTTACGTAAATGATTATGTGTTGGGTTTTTCGGGATGATGTATGTGCTTGTGTGTTTATGTGGAAGATGTTGGGGCTTGTGTGTTTACGTGAATGAATATGTGCTTGTTGGGGTTTGGGAATGTTAGTGCTTTTGTGTTTCGTGAATGGTTGGGATGTGCTTTGTGTTTTTACGTGGAATGGTGTAGTGCTTGTGTGTTTAGGGAATGGTGTATGTTTGTGTGTTTACGTGGAAAGGTGATGTGCTTGTGTGTTTCGTGGAAGGTGTATGTGCTTTTGGTTTACGTTTGGAATGGTGTATGTGCTTTTGGGGTTTTTCGTGGAAAAGGGTTGTTTGTGGTTTAGTGGAAGGTGTATGTGCTTGTGTGTTTACGTGGAAAGGTGATGTGTTTGTGTGTTTTTTGTGGAATGATGTTTGTGCTTGTGTGTTTCTGGATTGTGATGTGCTTGTGTTTTACCGAATGTGTTTTGTGCTTGTGTGATTAGTGGATGATGTTTTTGTTGTTGTTTACGTGATTTATGAGGGCTTGTGTGTTTACCCGAATGATGTATGTGCTTGTGTGATTTGTGGAATGATGTTTGTGCTTGTTTTTACGTGGATTGAGGTGCTTGTGGTTTTCCCGGAATGAGTATGTGTTGTGTGATTAGTGGAATGAGTATTGCTTTTGTGTTTTCGTGGAATGATGTATGGCTTTTTGATTTCGGGAATGATTATGTGTTTTGTGATTACGTGGAATGATTATGTGCTTGTGTGTTTACGTGGAATGATGTATGGTTGTGTGATTAGTGAATGATGTAGTGCGTGGTTTTGGGACCTGGAATGATGTATTTTTTTGCGTTGCTTGCAGGTCAAAATTTTGGGGATTTGCCAATTGCAGGTAGAGTATTTTTCTCAAAAATTAATTTTTTGGGTTTTAGGATAATGTGTGTGTGTGGTGGTGTGTTTTGGTTGTGTGTTTGTTTTTGGTGTGTGTGTTGTTGGGTTGTGTGTGTGTTGGGGGTGATGTGTGTGTGTGTGTGTTTTTGTGTGGGTGGAGTGTGGTGGTTGTGTGTGTGTGTGTGTTGTGTGTGTTGTGTATGTGTGTGTGTGTGGTGTCGTGTGTGTGTGTGGGGTGTTGTGTGTGTGGGGTTTTTGTTGTGTGGGTGTGTGGTTGGGTGTGTGTGTGTGTTTTGTGTGTGTGTGTTGTGTGTGTGTGTGTGTGTGTGTGTGTGTGTGTGTTGGTTTTTGTGTGTGTGGTGTGTGTGTGCGTGCTGTGTGTGTGTGTGTGTGTGTGTGTGGTGTGTGTGTTTGTGGTTGTGTGGTGTGTGGGTGTGTTTTTTGTATCACCTAGTTGAGGTTTTCGGGGGGTCGAGTCCGATCCCGGCCCCCCCTCCTTTGTGTTGGTTTTGAGGTGGTTTATTTTGTTTGTTTGTATGGTTGTTTTTTTTTTTTTTTGTATTGTGGTGGTTTTAAATTGTGTTTTGTGTTTTGTTAAAAGTTTTTGTTTGTGTAATTTGGGAAAATTTTTTTGTTTGTAAATTTTGTTTTTGTATGTGTTTTGTTATTTTGTTGTGTGTAGGGTTTTTTTTTTTTGTGGTATTTGTTTTTGGTGTTTGTGAATTTTTTTTTGTTTTTTGTGTTGTAGGGGTGGGTTAAATGGTGGTTTTTAGGGGTGTTGGTGTAGGGTTGTTTTTTTTGTGTGGTGTGTTTGGGTTTTGGGTATGTGAGGTTTTTGGTGTGTGGTTTGGGGGTGTGTGGTGTTTATGTTTTTTTTGGTGAGGGTTTGTGTTTGTGGTTTTGTTTGGGTTTTTGTTTGTATGGTTTGTTGGTGGGGGTTGTGGGTTGTGGGTTTGAGTGTGTTTTGTATTTGTGGTTTTGTGGAGTGTTTTTTTTAATTGTTTGGGGGTTTGGGTTTTTTTGGGTTTTGTTTTGGGGGAAAGTGGTTGGGTGAGGGGGGGTTTTGGGAGGTGTTGGGTAATGTGTGTGTTTTGGTTTTGTTTGTGGTGTTTTTTTGTTGGGGGGGTTGGGGTTTTTAAAAAAAAATTTGTGTGGTGTGGTTTAAATTTTTTGAGTGTGTGTGTGTGGTGTTGTGGTTTGTGTGGTTGTTGTGTGTTTGGGGTGGTTTGTGTGTTGTTGTTGTGTGTTGGGGTGTGTTTGGGGGTGGTGGTGTTGTGTGTGTGGGTGTTGTGTGGGGTGGTGTGTGGTGTGGTGGTTGTGTGGGTTGGTTGTTTTTGTTTTTTGTTTTGTTGGCTGTTTTTTTGGGGGCCTTGTTTGATTTGTTTGTGTATTTAGTGGGTTTTTTTTGGGTTTTTTGTGTGGGTGGGGGGTGGGTGGTTATTTTGCTGTGGTTTTTTTTTTCTTTTTTTTTTTTTTCTGTTTTTATTTTTTTTTTGTGTTTTCGCCCTTTGTTTTTTTTTTCTTTTTTTTTTTATTTTTTGTTTTTGTGTTTTAAGCCGTTTTTTTGGTTGTTGGTCGGGGTTTTTGTGTGTGTTTCCCCCGGTTTGTTTGGTGGGGGTTAGGTTTGGTGTTTCCGGGGTGTTGGGTTGTTTTTCTGTTTGGGTTTTTTGTTTATTGTGGGTTTTTTTTTTGTGGATCTTGGGGTTTTTGTGTTTTTGGTGTTTTTGTCCTTTAAATTTGTTTTTTTTTTGTTTTTGGTGTTGGGGTCGTTGTTTTATGTGGGGGTGGGGCTGGGTTTTTTGAAAAATCGTTTTTTGTTGTTTTGGGTGTTTTTTGGGGGGTTGGTGGTTTGTTTGGGGTGTGGGGGGGTGGGTTGTTTTGGGTTTTGGGTGTTTTTGTGTTGTTTTTTTGTTTTGTTTTTTGTATGGTGGGGGCCCTGTGTGGGTTTTTGTGGTTGGTGTTTTTGGGGTGGTTTGTTGTTGAAAAAATTTTTAAATTTTTGTTTTTTTTTTTTTTTTTTTTTTTTTTTTTTGGGGTTCGTTTTTTTTTGTTTTTTTTTTGTTTTTTTTTTGTTTTTTTTTGTGTTTGTTTTTGTTTGTCCTGTTTTTTTTGTTTGTTTGTGTTTTTTGGGGTTTTGTTTTGTTTTTGTTGTCTTTTGGGGTGGTGTTTTTAAGCCAAAAACCCAATTATAAAAAAAATTAATTTATTTTAAAAAATTCAAAACTATTTAAAAATTTTTCCTTTCTGAAAAATTTTTTCTTAACTTTTAAAGAATATTTTTTTCATTAAGTTATGTTAAAAAATTTAGATAACCACCAAAACTCTCGGTGGCGGAGTTTCAGGATTTTGAAAAAGTTGCCACAAAAATTCTACAACAGCAGAGAGTGAAATAATGTGATTTGTTTATTCATGCTAAATCAGGTTGTTTTTTAAGTTTACTTGTGAACAACTTCAATATTTATAGACTGATGCATCTTAGGCAGAATAACTTAACTGATCAGCTTCTTGAAGATGTATTATATAAAAGATAACCATTAATCTCAACAACCATGAATTTGAAAATTTCCTGAAATATTCCAAACTTGGAATCGTTGGAACGAGATCAGTTAGTAAATATATATGTGGTGCCGAATAGGTAAAGCTGGTTAATTAGCAAGAACTCGTTGATAAATTAGACATATGTCCAACTCTTGGGTGTCTTTATTGAGGGAATGTTTCGCCACACAGTGGCTTCATCAGTCCATAGAAAGGAGAATCGTGAAGAACAAGAGAAGAATGAGGTAATCAGTCCCTCAACCTTGAGTTGATGTGGTCAGTCCATCAATCTTGAATAGAATACAGCATATTCTTCTCCTGTTCTTCACGATTCTCCTTTGTATGGACTGATGAAGCCACTGTGTGGCGAAACATTTCCTCAATAACGATACCCAAGAGTTGCACATGTGTCTAATTTATCAACGTGTCGGTTCACTGAACCATTCGTCTAGCAAGAACTCATTTAAAATTAAGTCCTTTCTGAAATTTTCTCTTATACTTTTAAATATATATATATTTTTTTCATTTGTGTTAACGTAAAAATTAATAATTTTTTCCAAAAGAATCTTACAAAACCTTATTATAACAAGTACAATTTAATTTAGCCTAATCCAACTAAATATATTTTAGATAAGTTTAGAATAATTTAATGATAAACAGTCACAATGAAATATTTTTTTTTCGTTAAGTTCAGAATGATTTTTGCGAAATTATTGCATACACATGTTTTTCGCTTGTCTTATTCGGCAAGAATAGCGCTGCTATTTAAGCCAAAATCGCAAGTTATTATATAATATATATATATATATATATATATAAATATATATATATATATATATATATTATATATAATATTATATATATAATATTATATTATATATATATAATTTATATAAAATTAGCAAGAATCATTAAAATTAACTCCTTTCTGAAATTTTCTTTATACTTTTAAAGATATATTTTTTCATTAATGTTAATGTAAAAAATTTAAATTTTTGCTCCAAAAGAATTTAGAAAATTACCTAACCTTATTATAATCAAGAGCAATTTATTTTAGCCTAACCCAACTTAATATATTTAGATTTGTTTACAATAATTTAATACTAAACAAACACAGTGAAATATATTTTTTTCGTTAGGTCCAAAAAGATTTTGGCAAAAATTTTTGGGCATACACAAATTTTCGTTGTCCTATATGGCAAGATAAAGTTGCTTTTTTAACCCAAAGATCCCCAGTTTCCCTTTTTCGGCACGCATATATTTATATATATATATATTTCAAACCCCCGGCCGTATCCCCCCCGGAGGCGGGGTGGCCCAAAAGGAGAGACAAAAGTTTCCCCTTTTTACATTTATTTAATTTTAACGGAAAAGGGGGGTTACAAACCCTTGCTCCCGGCTTTATATTTGCCTCTTACAACACGCGGGCCCTTACGGAGGAAAAATTCTGCCCCACTTTCCATGGAGATAAGGGAAAAATAAACAAGAACAAGAACTAAAAAAGAAAATAGCAAAAAAAAACCAGAGGGATGTGTTATATAGATTGTACACGTATGTTTTAGTGTGCCTAAGTGTAAGTAAAAGGTTGCAAGACGTCCCTTTTAATTTTGATGTTTAGGGGAAACGGGAAAAAAGGACACCGGGAAAAAACCTCCCATCAGTTTAAAACAATTACAGGCTTTCGTTTTGCACTCCCCCTTTGGCAGGAGGGTTTTAATTCCTGGGCGGTTGCTGCCTAAAACCTATCCCTTTAAAAAATATATATAAAATTTTTTATATATATATATTATATTTTATATATATTTATATTATATATATAAAATTTAATGATTATTATATTATAAGGGGGACGGGGAATGTGAAGGTGTTAATTCGCCTGAGGTTTTGCGGACTTTTCATGTTGGACCCGGGGAAGGAAAAACCCAACCCCCATTATAACATTTTTTGCAAAATTAGCCCAAGGGGCAAATTTTATTTATACTAATTTGCAATTAAATTACCTGGCCTTTAAATTATGGAAATATTACGCATATATTTTTGTAGTTAACCATAAAAATTTTTTGAAAAGAATCATAAAAAGTTATCGGAGGGAAAAATCTTTTACAATATTTTCCCTTTTCATGTAAAAATGAAGAATTTTAAAGTAAAAAAATTTTCCTAATGTTATTGATGGTTATTTTATTTTTAACCCTGATGAAAACTTTTTTATTCCCCGTTTTCATTTAAATTTTTGATGACACTTTGCTTCTTATCATAATTTTTTGAAGATTGTAATTTTTATCATAATTATTGAAGTACTTTGTATTTTTTTTATATAATTATTGATGGTTTCTTTGTAATTTTTTTATCATAAATTTTTTGAGGTAAGATCTTGGTGGTGGGGGTTGCTGCCCCACCAAAAATACTCTGGCAATGTTTTCTGCTCAGTTCATAACAATAGTGTTATTCAAAAAATTATAGTTTTTTAATGTCTTCCTGCTGTTTTATTTTACTGGTTTGTTTTTAACATAAGTGAAAGTGACAGTTTAATGTTGATTTCTGTGGTCTGGTCTGGGAAACTAAAGGAAAGGGTTTTCCCTATTCACTAACTTTGACCGATATCTCAAAAAGTTTTTGTTTGTGTCAGGATCGATCATAAAAAAATCTTACACCCTTGTAAGGCTTAATGATAAAAAGTGAGGGATAAAGGAAAAAGTTTTAGTTAAAATAAAAATGCCAAAACTACTTAGAATGATGTACATTAAACCAACACAGTTTTTCCCCCCCGTTCATGGTGTTTTTAAAAATCGAAAAGGGATGTCATCTGATTGATGAATTTTTTGGGGTGGGTTTGCTTCAGTTTTTCCCGAAACAGGGCCACAGAAATTTAACATTTGGGTTTTTTATGTTACTTACCTTCACAAAATAACAGACATAAAACAGTTTGGGAGGGGCATTAAAGGCTGTTTTAAAAAGACCCCCAAAATTTTTTTTATTATCTAGTGATTTTTATAAAATTGGGGTGTTAAAGGGCAGAAACCCGGTTTTGGAAAGGAAACCTCCCCAAAGAAGGGAAAACCCCAGTTGAATGATTTTGGCAGAAAAAAAAAGGGTGATCCTAGACTGGACAGTCGCAAAACCCCCGAGCTACAGCAGTGAGGGAGAGGAACAAAAGCTAAAAGGGGCTAGGGGGGAGAGAGAAGGACAGAATAGCAGAGAACAAACCCGAGCGGGCAGAGCAAAAAAGAGCAAAACACACAGAAAAAATCCTCAGAAACCCCAAACATTAAAACTATCCTAACACAATCCCCAAAACCCCCTCCCCCCCAAAACCCTTTGTATAGGACCCATAGTACACTGCCTGGGCCCCCCCCTCACAGACCCCCCCAAAATTTCGTGTTTAGGAGGAAATGAAGGGATGGTACACAAACGCTGATGGAAAACAAATAAGTGGGGAGGAGTGGCACGAAAAGAGTCCCGAGGGAACCCCCGGACGGGGGTATCCTCAAGAAACCCAAACTCACAGGTTTTATTAACAGATGCCATCTTTTCCAATGGGATATCAGATCCCGAGGAAAGACAGAGGGAACAGACGGGGTAGAGGAGTGGCACTGCTGATCAAAAACCGATGGGATTTTGATGAGCTGGAGAGAGGAGACAGTGGAAAAGCTACGGATTACATAGTAGGAACTCTTCAGTCTGGAGGCCAAGGCAAGAGTATGACGAGAGCAATAGAGCGATGGTTGACACACTGGCTGCAGTGGCCAGAAAGGCTCATGCATGCAGGGCAAAGCTCCTGATCATGGGTGACTTTAACCACAAGGAGATCGATTGGGAGAACTTGGAGCCACATGGGGGCCAAGATACATGGAGGGCTAAGATGATCGAGGTGGTACTGGAAAACTTCATGTACCAACACGTAAGGGACACTACAAGAGAGAGAGGAGAGGATGAACCAGCAAGACTGGACCTAGTATTCACCTTGAATAGTGCAGATATTGAGGTCATCACATATGAAAGACCCCTTGGGGCCAGCGATCATGAGGTTTTAAGCTTCGAATACACAGTAGATGTACAAATGGAGGGGGAAGCAGGAAGGCCAGGACGAATGAAGCCAAACTACAAGAAAGGGGACTACACGGGAATGAGGGACTTCCTGAACATGGTTCAATGGGACTGAGAACTGGCAGGGAAGCCAGTTAATGAGATGATGGAATATGTAGCAACAATGTGCAAGGAGGCTGAGGAGAGGTTTGTACCCAAGGGTAACAGGAATAGTGAAAAAGCCAGGATGAGCCCATGGTTCATCCAAAGGTGCAGTGAGGCAAAAACCAAGTGTGCTAATGAATGGAAGAAACATAGAAGGCAAAGGACCCAGGAGAATAAGGAGAGCAGTCGTAGAGCCAGAAATGAATATGCACAGATAAGAAGGGAGGCCCAACGACAATATGAAAACGACATAGCAGCGAAAACCAAATCTGACCCGAAGCTGTTATACATCCACATCAGGAGGAAAACAACAGTCAAGAACTAGGTAATCAGGCTAAGAAAGGAAGGAGGAGAGACAACAAGAAATGACCGTGAAGTATGTGAGGAACTCAACAAGAGATTCAAAGAAGTGTTCACAGAGGAGACAGAAGGGGCTCCAGAAAGACGGAGAGGTGGGGCACACCCCCAAGTGCTGGACACAGTACACACAACCGAGGAAGAAGTGAAGAGGCTTCTGAGTGAGCTAGATACTTCAAAGGCAATGGGGCCGGATAACATCTCTCCATAGGTGCTGAGAGAGGGAGCAGAGGCGCTATGTGTACCCCTAATAACAATATTCAATACATCTATCGAAACAGGGAGATTGCCTGAGGCATGGAAGACAGCAAATGTAGTCCCAATTTTTTAAAAAAGGAGACAGACATGAAGCACTAAACTACAGACCAGTGTCACTGACATGTATAGTATGCAAAGTCATGGAGAAGATTATCAGGAGAAGATTGGTGGAACACCTCATCAACAGCAACCAACATGGTTTCAGGGATGTGAAATCCTGGATGGGAAATCCTAGGTGAGTACAACTAGCTGAGTACACACACACACACACACACACACACACACACACACTTGTTGTGTCTTATAACTAAGGATCAAAGAGAAACTTGGATGATCCTGGGGGTAATTATTCACAAAATACTCCAGCTTCCTGTGGTAAGACTGCAGATGTTCTGATTTTGTCTCTTATGAAAATGTTTTAAAAATTTGCAACGTTGACGAAACCGCTGGAGAGGAAAATAATGTTTATAGTTACTGCGTCATTGTTGCTGCCTGCAATGTGTCGCCTTTCACTGTCCCTCCGTTTAATAGCTTCTACCTAAAGATGTCTAGTGACATCCTCGGTTTACATTTTCTTGAAGCACGCCATGTTGCATTGTTCCAGGATGACTTGCATATTTTCAAACTCCTGGAACTTCGCACATGAATAAATCCTCAGATAAAACTGGACAATAAAGAGCTTGTATTTATACCATCCTGAGGTCATGAACACATGACATTGCAAGATATTGAGGTTGAGTCCTGGTTAAACTTTAAGCAATGGGAAAAAATACCGGTTTTTTAAAAATTTATTACTAACTTCCGCATGAAAATCTTCTGTCTCTCGAACACATCCCGCCCCTTGTAGGGGAATG
>NC_069454.1:35738054-35755554 GCF_026875155.1 Cherax quadricarinatus | reverse complement strand
AAAAGTCAAAAACTAGGGAATTTAGGCTAAGAAAGGAAAAGGGGGAGGACAAAAGAAATGGGCCGTGAAGGATGGGGAGGAATTTCCAAAAAAAGAGATTCATAGAAAATGTTCACAGGGGGACAGAAGGGGGTTTCCCGGGAAAAACGGAGAGGTGGGGGGACACCCCCAAGGATGGACACCCGTACACCAAAAAAAGGGAAAAAAGTGAAGAGGCTTTGGGTGAGCCCGATAAATTTAAAGGCAATGGGCCGGGATAACATTTTCCCCCCATAGGTGCTGAGAGAGGGAGCAGAGGCGCTATGTGTACCCCTAATAACAATATTCAATACATCTATCGAAACAGGGAGATTGCCTGAGGCATGGAAGACAGCAAATGTAGTCCCAATTTTTAAAAAAGGAGACAGACATGAAGCACTAAACTACAGACCAGTGTCACTCACATGTATAGTATGCAAAGTCATGGAGAAGATTATCAGGAGAAGATTGGTGGAACACCTCATCAACAGCAACCAACATGGTTTCAGGGATGGGAAATCCTGGATGGGAAATCCTAGGTGAGTACTACTAGGTGAGTCCCAACACACAACACACACCAAAACACACACACACACACACACACACACACACTTGTTGTGTCTTCTAACTAAGGATCAAAGAGAAACTTGGATGATCCTGGGGTAATTATTCACAAAATACTCCAGCTTCCTGTGGTAAGACTGCAGATGTTCTGATTTTGTCTCTTATGAAAATGTTTTAAAAATTTGCAACGTTGATGAAACCCTGGAGAGGAAAATAATGTTTATAGTTACTGCGTCATTGTTGCTGCCTGCAAGTGCCCGCCTCTTCACTGTCCCTCCGTTTAATAGCTTCTACCTAAGATGTCTAGTGACATCCTGGGTTTACTTTTTCTTGAAGCACGCCATGTTGCATTGTTCCAGGATGACTTGCATATTTTCAAACTCCTGAACCTTCGCACATGAATAAATCCTCAGAAAAACTGGACAATAAAAAGCTTGTATTTATAACCATCCTGAGGGCATGAACACATGACATTGCAAGATATTTAGGGTTTAGTCCTGGTTAAACTTTAAGCAATGGGAATAAGATACCGGTTATCAATATTTATTACTAACTTCCTGCATGATTAAATCTTCTGTCTCTCGAACACATCCCGCCTCTTGTAGGGTAGATGTCCTGGTACACAGTCTGGTACACATGTCCTGGTACAGAGTCTTGTACACATGTTGTACACAGTCGGTACACATTCCGGTTTGGTAAAACATGTTCCTGGTACACATCTGGTACACATTCCTGGTACACAGTCTGGTACAAATGTCCTGGTACACAGTCTGGTACAAATGTCCTGGTACACAGTCTGGTACACATGTCCTGGTACACAGTCTGTTACACATGTCCTTGTACACAATCTGGAACACATCTAGTGCACAGTCTGGTACACATGTCCTGGTACACAGTCTAGTACACATGTCCTGGTACACAGTCTGGTACACATGTCCTGGTACACAATCTAGTACACATGTCCTGGTACACAGTCTGTACACATGTCCTGGTACACAGTCTGGTACACATGTCCTGGTACACAATCTGGTACACATGTCCTAGTACAGAGTCTGGTACACATGTCTAGGTACACAGTCTAGTACACATGTTCTGGTACACATGTCCTGGTACACAGTCTGGTACACATGTCCTCGTACACAGTCGAAAACATTCCTGGCATCGGTACACATGTCCCCGGTACACAGTCTGGTACACATGTCCTGGTATACAGTCTGGTACACATGTCCTGGTACACAGTCTGGTACACATGTCCTGGTAAACAGTTTGGTACACATGTCCTAGTAACACAGTCTTTGGGACACATGTCCTGGTACACATCTGGTACACATCTCCTGGACACAGTCTGAAAACATGTCTTAAAACACAGTCTGGTACACATGTCCTGTACACATCTGGAACAATCCTGGTACACAGTCTGGTAATTTTACATTGGTTTCCATGTACACAATCTGGTACACTTTCCTATACAGTCCTGGTACACATGCCCCGGTACACAGTCTAGTACACATGTCCTGTGGTACACAGTCCTGGTACACATGCCTATACACATCTGGGACACTGTTTGGTACACAGTCTGTACACATTCCTGGGACACAGTCTGGTACACAAGTCCTGGTACACAATCTGGTACACATGTCCTGGTACACAGTCCCGGTACACATGTCCTGGTACAAGTTTACACATTCCTAGGACACAGTCCCGGACACATGTCCTGGTACACAGTCCCGGTACACATTCCTGGTACACAGTTTTTACAACCCGTCCTGGTACACATCTGGTACCATGTCCTGGGACACAGTCTGACACATTCCTGTACAAAGTGGTACAACCCGTCCCTGGGACACATGTCCTGGTACACATCTGTACACATGTTTCCCGGTACACAGTCTGGTACACATGGGCCTGGGACACAATCTGGTACACTTCCTGTGACATCGTTTAAAATGTCCGAACTCTAGTACACATGTCCTGGTACACAGTCTGGGACACATGTCCTGGGACACAATCTGTACACATTTCCCTGGGACACAGTCCTGGGACACATGTCCCTGGGACACAGTCCTGGGACACAGTCCTGGTACACAGTTTTTGACACATGTCCTGGTACACAGTCTGGTACACATGTCCAGGTACACAGTCTGGTAACATGTTTCAACGTAACATGTCCTGGTACACAGTCTGGGACACATGTCCCCGGTACACAGTCTGGTACATTCTGGTACACATTGGGACACAATTCCGTACACATTGCTACACATTCCGGACACAGTCTGGTACACATTCCTGGTACACAGTCCTGGTACACTGTCCTGGTACACAGTCTGGTACACAAGTCCCTGGTACAAAAGTTTTGGTACACATCCGGTACACAGTCCTGGTACACATGTCCTGTACACAGTCTGGACACATGTCCTAGTACACAGTCTGGTACACATGTTTCAAGTTACACATGTCCTGGTACACAGTCTGGTACACATGTCCTGGACACAGTCTGGTACAACAGTCCTGGACACAGTCTGGTACACTGTCCTGTACACAACTGGTACACATGCCTGGGCACAGTCGTACAAAATGTCCTTACACAACTGGACACTCTGTACACAGTCTGGTACACATGTCTGGTACACATCTGGTACACATTCCTGGTACACAGTCTGGTTTCACATGTCCTGGTACACAGTCTGGTACACATGTCCTGGTACACAGTCTGTACACATGTCCTGGTCACAGTCTGGTACACATCCTGTACACAGTCTGGTACACAAGCTGGGACACATTTGGGACACATGTCCCATACACAGTCCCCGGACACATGTCCTGGTAACAGTTGGTACACATGTCCTGGTACAAAATTTGGGACACATGTCCTGGTACACAGTCCGGTACACAATGTCCTGGTACACAGTCTGGTACACATGCCTGGTACAAAAGTCTGGTACACATGTCCTGGGACACAGTCTGGACGTCCTGGCACAAACATGTCCTGGTAAAACAGTCTGGTACACATGTCCTGGTACACAGTCTGGTACACATGCCCTGGTACACAGTCTGGTACACATGTCCTAGTACACAGTCTGGCACACATGTCCTAGTACACAGTCTGGTACACATGTCCTGGTACACAGTCTGGTACACATGTCCTGGTACACAGTCTGGAACACATGTCCTGGTACACAGTCTGGAAAACATTCCTGGTAAAACAGTCTGGTACACCCTTTCCCGGTACACAATCTGGTACACATGTCCTGGTACACAGTCTGGTACACATTCCTGGTACCCCCATCTGGTACACATTCCTGGGACACAGTCTGTACACATGTTTTCCCGGTACACAGTCTGGTACACATGTCCTGGTACACAGTCTGGTACACATGTTGGTAACAGTCCCGGTACAAAATGTCCCGGTACACAGTCTGGTAACACAGTTGTCCTGGACACAGTCTGGTACACATGTCCTGGTACACAGTCTGGTACACATGTCCTGGTACACAGTTTGGTACACATGTCCTGGTACACAGTTTGGTACACATGTCCTGGACACAGTCTGGTAAACATGTCCTGGTACACAGTCTGGTACACATGCCCTGGTACACAGTCTGGTACACATGTCCTGGTACACAGTCTGGTACACATGTCCTGGTACACAGTCTGGTACACATGTCCTGGTACACAGTCTGGTACACATGTCCTGGTACACAGTCTGGTACACAGTCTGGTACACAGTCTGGTACACAGTCTGGTACACAGTCTCGTACACTGTCCTGGTACACAGTCGTTACACTTGTCCTTGTACACAGCTGGTACAAACAGTCCTGGTACAACAAGTCGGTACACAGTCTGGTACACAGTCTGGTACACAGACTGGTACACAGTCTGTTACACATTCTGTACACAGTCTGTGTACACAGTCTGATACACAGTCTGGTACACAAGTCTGGTACACAGTCCCTGGTACACTTCTGGTACACTGTCTGTACACAGTCTGGTACACAGCTTGGTACACATCTGGTACACAGTCTGGTACACAGTCTGGTACACAGTCTGGTACACAGTCTGGTACACAGTCTGTTACACAGTCTGGTACAACAGTCTGGTAAGACACTGATACACAGTCTGGTACACAACCTGGTAACACATGTCCTGGTACACAGCTGTACACAGTCTGGTACACAGTCTGGCACACATCGGTACACAGTCTGGTACACAGCGACTGGTACACAGACAGGTACACAGTCTGGTACACAGTCTTGACACAGTCTGTACACAGCAGGTACACAGCCAGGTACCCTGAGTCTGATACACAGTCAGGTACACATTCCGTACACAGTCTGGTACACAGTCTGGTACACATTCAGGTACACAGTCCTGGTACACAGTCTGGTACACAGCTGGTACACAGTCTGTACAATTCCCAGGTACACAGTCCAGGTACAACAGTCTGGTACAAGCCTGTACACAGCCTGGTACACAGTCTGGTACACAGTCTGGTTACACCCCAAAGTTCTGGTACACAGTCTGGTACACACTCTGGTACACAGTCTGGAACACAGCCAGGTACACAGTCTGGTACACAGTCTTGGTAACACAGTCTTACACAGTCAGGTACACATCGTACACAGTCGGTACACAGTCTGGTACACAGTCCTGGTACACAGCCGGTAACATCAGCCTGGTACACAGTCTGGTACACAGTCTGGTACACAGTCTGGTACACAGTCCTGGTACACAGTCTGGTACACAGTCTGGTACACAGTCTGGTACACAGCCTGGTACACAGCCTGGTACACAGCCTTACACAAATAACCCGCACATAAAAGACAGAAGCTACGACGACGTTTCGTCCCGACTTGGAACCTTGACTTTGTCAAAGGGGGGGGGGGGGGGGGGGGGTGGTCCAAGTCGGACCGAAACGTTCCGTCGTAAGCTTCTGTCTTTTATGTGCGGGTTTATTGTGTATCGTTCCATTCACGGTATGGTGCCTTTTTGTTATTTAAATTTGGTACAACAGCCTGGTACACAGTCTGGTACACAGTCTGTACCACAGTCTGGTACACAGTCGGTACACAGTCTGGTACACACAGTCTGGTACACAGTCTGTACACCAGTCTGGGTACACACAGTCAGGTATCACAGCCTGGTACATCAGTCTGGTACAACAGTCCTGGTAAAGTACACAGTCTGGTACAGCAGCCTGGTCTCCCTGAACCGCGAGCTTTAATTCATACCGCAGCTTAAACCTATGTATGTGATCCTGCCTCCATACATCGCTCCCAAACTGTGTGTGACTGTATTGAGTGTGTATGTGTGTGTGTGTGTACTCCACCTACTTGTACTCACCTATTTGTGGTTGCCGGGTTGATTCGATACCTCCTGGCCTCGCCTCTTTACTGTTTGCTACTAGGTCCTCTCTCTCCCTGCTCCATGAGTTTTATCAAACCTTCGTCTTAAACTTTGTATGGTTTCCTTCCTCCATCACGTCGCGTTTACTAGCTAATTCCGATTTCTGAAAACTCTGTGACTGAAGAAATATTCATAATAACCTTTTTGACTCACAGAGTCTTCACTTCCAATTGTGACCACTTGTTTCTGTGTCCATCTCTGGGAACATCCTGTCTTGTCCACCTTGTTCCGCATTCCTCGCAGTATTTATATGTCCGTTATCATGTCTCCCTTGAATCTCATGTCCTCCAGTGTCCGTCACCGCCGAGTTCCCTAACCTTTCTTCATAGTCATCCCCATAGGGTGAGCTGTTTGGACTAGTCATGTTGTAAACCTTTGCAAATTCACTAATTTTTTGACGTGGCTTGACCAAGATAGTGTAGTCTCAACTGGTGCTGCATACTGCAGTAGTGAGCCTGAAAGAATATTGTGTACAGAGTCTTGAACGATTCCTTTCTGAGGTATCGGAACGGTCTTCTTAGATTTGCCAGACGACCGTATGCTGCAACAGTTTACTGCGTGATGTGTGCCTCCAGGAGATTACTCGGTATTATACCACCCCAAGATCTTTTTCCTTGAGTGAGGTTGCAGTCTTTGCCCACGTAGACTATACACTCTGGTCTCCGTCTTCTAATGCCCTTCCTGACTTCATGACTTTGCATTTGGCAGGGTTAAATTCAAGGAGCCAGTTGCTGGACCAGGCTTGTAGTCTGTCCAGGTTCACTTTGTAGTCCTGCCTTATCCTCGAACCGATTTAATTCTTTCTCATTACCTATTATAACATTCAACAGAGGACACTTCTGAGTCTATACTTCCGTTATGTCATTCATATATACCAAACAACTGCACATGGTCATAGGGACTAACCCTGTGTAACCCCACTCGCCACAGGCGCCCATCTGACACCTCGGCACGTAACCATTATTCGTTGTTGCCCCCATGTCAGATATTCTCTGAACCATTGCAGAGCCTTGTCCTGTTTATATGTGCCTGATCGTCTAGCTTTGCATTAACCTCTTGTGAGGAACTGCAGTCCAAGAAATATGCAGTCTTGACTTTCTGATACCCCTTGGTCATTAAACTCCAATAGGTTTGTGACACAGGATTTTCCTCTTACTGAAACCATGTTGTTTTCGTTATAAGTTTGTGTCTTTCTAGTGCTGCAGCACCACATTCCTCCTCCTGATGATCTTCTCCATGACTTTGGCATACAACACAAGTCATCCTCTCACGAAAACACAGCACTGCTGAAAGTTTTGAAGCCAATCATAATAATCATTCTCCATATGCTTTGAATCATCCTTTATTCGCCATATCATACATGTTAAACAGGAAAAAGCACTGCCGGCATCTGTGAAATATTAAAACTTGGTTATACATATGACCATAATTTTTAAAGAGTGGACCCGTTAAGCCAGCGTAAGGCTTCGGTCAGATGACCAAAACTCCTACGGCAGGTCATCACTGACTAAGACTCGCGTCAGGAAACACTTTCCTGTTTCCTGACAAACATTACCTAATAAGCACGTAAGAAAGAAGGAACACTGCAGCAGGCCAACTGACTCATGCGATCCAGGTCCATTTACCCCTCCGCTTAGCCCAATACCCATTCAAGTCAGGTCACTTCCACTTAGGAAGAGCATGACATCAGACTTAGTATCACAAGCTAGTCAGGTCCAACATCACACCCCACCTACATCACACTCATGTATTTATCTAACCTATTTTTAAAACTACAACAACTTTTAGCCTCTATAACTGTACTCGTGATTTTGTTTCCACTGCATCCACAACTCTATAACCAAACCAGTGCATTCTATATCCTTCCGAAATCTAAATTATTCAAACATGAAACCATTGCTACGAGTCCAGTCATGGCTGGAAATTTAAGCACATTATTTGGCATCTCCCCCTTTATTTATTCCTGTTTTTCCCCATTTATACACCTAGATCATCCCCCCATCATTCTACGCCTTTCGAGAGAGTGCAGATTCAGGGCCCTCAGTCTATCCTCATAGGGAAGATTTCTGATACATGGGATCAACTTTGTCATCCTCCTTTGTACGTTTTCCAGTGTATTTATATCCAGTCTGTAATACGGTGACCAGAACTGTGCAGCATAATCTAAATGAGGCCTAACCAAAGATATATAGAGTTGAAGAACAACCTGAGGACTTCTATTATTTATACTTTTAGATATGAAGCCAAAGATTCTCTTAGCTTTATTGCTAACACTTAAGTACTGTTGTCTTGGTTTTAGATTACTGCTAACCAGAGCTTCTAAATCCCTTTCGCAATCAGTAGTATTAAGACCTTCATTATTTAGTTTGTATGTGGCATGGTTATTTTCCTGTCCAACATTTAGAACTTTGCATTTGTCAATATTAAACTGCATCTGCCACTTCTCCGACCATTGCATCAGTCTATTCAAATCATCCTGGAGTGCTCTAGTGTCCTCATTAGAAAGAATTGGACGGCCTATTTTGGTGTCATTGTTGAAAAGGGGCTCGTGGAGATTTGATGGTTGGAGTTAAATGCACTTGTTGGATGGTAACACATATATTGGCAGAATATGAAGGGGGAGGCCCAGCCTGCCTGTTGCTGCTTAGTAGGTCTAACGGGAACTGAGGCCTAGGGCTGGGAGCGTAGCGCTCACATCAGCATCACGTGACGTCATACAAACTAGTCACTGAACCTAGCAAAGGGGTCGTGTATGTAAAACATATGGATGGTACTATGATACTCAGATAACATATACATATACAGGGGATCAGCAACTATGCTGACAGCTCAGTCATGTTATGTATGTCGTCTCGACATACAATACTATGCTATAGGCTGAACAGGCAGGTAGCTCTGGGCTGATTCTATACAATAGCAAAGACATATGTAACTTAGAACTGATGGATGGTATCATAATGGATGTTAACGTAATGGGTGTTCACGTAATGCATTACGAATTATAAGTACAAATCATGTTGAGAAATGGTTTACCAGCTAAGGTTAGATTAAATATTGGGAGTACTTAGCTGATAAGACAGCTCATCGTCCACACAGCCGCCCTTGCAGATGAGGTCTTGAGAAGCTGTCATATCCACTTCTTAACGGGCTGTAAAAGATTATATTATGTTAATAATAAATTACCCCTAGGGGGTGTTATGTCAGCATATTTCATTCACTGATGGCTGACGTACGTACTTGTGTGGACTCAAAAATCCGCACCTCACTGCCGACTACAAGAAATTCATAACCCACCTTGCTCTTGTAGCGTGAGCTATGGTGTTCTTTACACCCTCGACAGATATCGGTGACTTGATAGAAGCTGAAGTGTCCTTTGATTTCCACGTCTTCCATAGTCTAGGAATACGCACATTGGTACACTATGTTCCACAAGGTTTGTCTTTATTGTTCACAATCTTATCACTGAAGAAGCTGGTCACACTTCTCTGTAAGTGTTTATTGTGTTTTGTGAGACACTTTGTTCACACTAATGCACAGATCAGTGTTCTTTGTTGGTTATCCTGGCGTCAGTGTGACTCTTAGTAGAGTCAAAAGTAATCTGACCTCACAGCGTCCTACGCCACTCCAATGCCCTTCGAACATAAAGGAAAGTAGAGAGAATGACACAATAAGCTGAAATGGGAGAAAATGCTTAACTATTCTGCATAAGCAAAGAAAAAAAATAAGTCACACTGTAGAGCAAGGAAAACTCACATGAGAAAAAAAATTACTCAACTGGATAAGCAACACTTTGAAAATCAAGAAAAATTGTACTTTACTCAAATTAAATTTACTCAAATTTACTTTAATTTGAGTTAATGATCCAGTGAGTTGTCTTTACTCTCTATTCAATAAAGAAATTCAACAAGAAAGGATAAATCAAGCAAAAAATGATAAAATGGAATCAATAAATCTCGTGCAAAATGAAAATGGACTGGGAAAGCAATTCACTAAGAGAAAATAAAATGACACACAAAGAATAAAATATGCACAAAACAAGAAATATAAAACTGAAATCACCAAAATATGCACCGAAATAAACTGTAGCAATATTGCAACTAACAGTTACTAATCAAAAAGTACTGCACAACACAACACTACATAAAAAATTCTGAAAGAAAAATTTAATGGCAGCACAATATTTACACAAGAATAATTGCAAATGAGGCAATACTGCAGTAATAAAAAAAATGCACACACAAGAAAATGCAGTTTACAAAAACAACAAAAAATTATCAAGGAATGAACTAATTGAACACTTTAACTCTTAACTGCAGCTTAAGCAACACTGACCAAACAAAAAAATGATTTACTTTAAAAAGAAGGTAAAAATTGCACTTAGAGTGAATTTGTTCAATGAAATATGAAAAATAATAAAGACAAAAATGCAAAACAAGAAAGGTTAACGCTCACTATAAGGCAGCAACACAACACATCAGTATATGCACAATACTATGAGAATTTTCTTGCAATGAAGCTTGGGGTGACAAAAATTGGAAAATAATTGTCTTGCTTCAAACAAAATAATGGCACTATTGTCTGTGGAGATAAGACAAGTTAGACACTGGCTAAATGAAAATAATTAACACAAGAATGCTCAACACACAGAAAAAATGGCAAATAAATGAATAAAAAAAGTCAGCAAGTACAGAAATGCTGGGAGAAAAACAAAATACTGAGACAACACTGAGTTGTGATGCAGAATATGAGATAACAAGTTACTGAATAACTTCACTGTATAAATTACTAGGCAAGGAACACAGTACTGTGAACACAAGATAATTGTGAAGTGTAAACACAAGTTTATAATGCTTATATATTGCACACAACAGGGAAAAATGGAAAAGTACTTACTTCACGTATATAAAAAAAAGAAAATGGACACAACACAACAGACAAAAATAAAGCACGAAAATTTAAACACTGAAGAAAAAAAAATATTATTGCAAACAGAATGTAATGGACACTGAGTGTAATCAAGAGTCACAGAATAACACGTAAAAGCACTGAAAAATTGTCTCAACACTCGCAAATGTCTCTATAAAAATATTATCACTGTAGCGACGTTGGTGGAGAATGAGAGTGTGGGAGGTGGAGGAAGGTTGGTTGTAGCTGGCGCTGCACTCCGCTACTCTCAAACACGTTGAATTTGTGCTTAAATCGACGATAGACGCATGCAGGAGGCTTTTACGTCGGTGCACAGGGACGAAGCAACAATCTTTCGTCTTGACCCCCTATTTGGTCCGTAAAATAAAGTGCTAGGACCCGTTACAAGGGTAAAAAAAAAACCAGGTGCGTAAGGGTGAGTGAGGCAGTGCGGTGGAACACCGCGTGGTGACTAGGTCTCTGGGATGGGATAAGTGGCGTAAGCCACTCTGGGGACACCCGCACTGGGCACGAAAATGTTCTAAGCCAGCTGGCTTAAAAACCCACAAAATACAACGACACCACATGGATGGTAAAATACTCAGAACAGTTTGAACTGGAAGCAGATAGCGACGGTGAAGGCTGGAACTCACGTGGCTTGCTTGAGTACTGGGTTAGTCACCTGGGTTAGTTAGCTGGCTGGCTTGGCTAGCTTAACCCGTCACACAGACTGGCTTGAGAACTTGTAACGATGAGCACAGCAGGGTGGAAAGCTGCTAGAAGGCAAGGCTGGTACTTAAGACAGGCTGAATGGTATGGGGCTGACTCCCCCCACAGACTGCTTGGTGCTTGGTTTAATTTGCAAACCCGGGTCAACCCTCGGAAGTAATGCAAATAAGCAGAGAAGACACAAGACTGACCGGTAAGCAGGAAGCAAACAGGCTGGTGGATGCTTGCTTGGGTAGCTGGCTGGGCCTGCTATCGACACAAAATGTCCGTCGTGCTGATAGAAAGAAATCTCCGTACATCTACGTAATTAACAGTTTTACGCTCACACCATTTGTTGAGAAGGGGTTCGTGGAGATTTGATGGTTGGAGCTAAACACACTTGTTGGATGGTAAACACATATATTGGCAGAAGTCAAGGGGAAGGCCCAGCCTGCCTGTTGCTGCTTGGTAGGTCTAACGGGAACTGAGGCCTAGGGCCGGGAGCGTAGCGCTCACATCGGCATCACGGACGTCATACAAACTAGTCACTGAGCCTAGCAAAGTGGTCGTGTATGTAAAACATATGGATGGTACTATGATACTCAGATAACATATACATATACAGGGGATCAGCAACTATGCTGACATCATCAGCAAATTTGCTTATGTCGCTATTTATTCCCTCATCTATGTCGTTTATGTAAATTGTGAACAATAAGGGGCCCAACACTGACCCCTGAGGAACACCGCTTGTGACGTGCCCCCATTCTGATTTCTCCCCATTTATGCAAACTCTCTGCTGCCTGTTTGTCAACCATGCCTATACCCAGGAAATAATTTCTCCTCCTATTCCGTGTACCTTAAGTTTCCTCAATAGCCTCTGATGTGGAACTCTATTGAAATCCTTACTGAAGTCCATATGCACAATATCATATTCATTACAATGATCTACATCCTCAAAAAAATAGTAAAATCGTAAGACAGGAACGCCCCTTTGTAAAACCGTGTTGAGATTCATTAATCAATTTATGCCTATCAAGATGAAGATTGAGACACTTATGCAACATATGGGAATCTTTATTCAGGAAACGTTTCGCTATACAGTGGCTTCATCAGTCCAATACAAAGTAGAAAGGCGTAAGGAGAGGAGGAGTTTGAGGTAATCAGTCCCTCAGCCTGGAGTCGATGTGTTCAGTCCATCAATCTTATAGAATGTACAGCACAGGGCCGTAGACGTGGCTTATATACTGTAGTGAGGTGAGGTGAAGCAGGAGGAGGTGGGGTCATATTGGTACCATCCACTTGTTACAAAGAATTCTTCAACACTTGTCCAACCTTTGGACGAAGACCTACTTCGACTAGTGGATGGTACCACTATGACTCCGCCTCCTCCTGCTTCACCTCACCTCACTACAGTATATAAGCCACGTCTACGGCTCTATGCTGTACATTCTACAAGATTGATGGACTGAACACATCGACTCCAGGCTGAGGGACTGATTACCTCAAACTCCTCCTCTCCTTACGCCTTTCTACTTTATATTGGACTGATGAAGCCACTGTGTGGCGAAACGTTTCCTGAATAAAGATTCCCATATGTTGCATAAGTGTCTCAATCTTCAACTTGTCGGTTTTTCAAACCATTCATCACACCTATCAAGATGGCTACGAATTGCTTCGGCAGTTATTGACTCCATAAATTTTCCCACTATGGAGGTAAGGCTTATTGGTCTATAGATGGAAGCTAAGGACGTGTCACCTCTCTGAAATAGCAGCAAGAATTCTCTTAAAACCCACCATCACAGAGCCAGCACGAGCTGGCTACTGCTACAAACAACATGGGCAAGTTAGCTTACTGAATTGTTTATTCTTTTTCACATCATATTGTTACCTATATAGAATAGAATATATATATATATATATATATATATAAAATATATATATATATATAATATATATAATATATATATATATATAATATATATTGTATATATATGTATATATATTATATATATATATATAATATATATATAAATAAAAATTTTATATATAAATATATAAATATATATATATAATAAAATAAATAATAGGGAAGACCCCCTCTAAGCTGAAGGGACCCTCAATCCTCAGAGAAGACAATAAACGGCCTCAGAGAAACTCAAGGTTCCCCCCCCCGGAGCTGTTTGAATATTTTCTTCTCCTACCACCCCCTATATTTTTTTTAAATTCTATGTGAACATTATTAATAAACAAAATACATTTACAGAAAAAAACATAAACATGAATACAATGGCACAATGTATAAAAGGATGATGAATTTCCTCCAGCTCCTCCGAGGCTGGACGTGAGCCAAGTATGCAGCAAGCATTTCCCCTCTGGTGGCGACGTTTGAGGCGCTAGAACAGAAAGTGGCTGCCCTTGGGTCCCTGGTGGTGTCGATGAGTCTGGAACCCAATTCTTTAAGGAAACGTGTGGCATTTTTTCCCCATGATCCCAAGGTCTCTGATCCCACTGGGACAAATTGATACGTTGGCTAATGTCCCTGTACTTGCTATCTTGTACTCCTCCCTGTGGTCAGCACTCCTCCCTGTCGCCCACACTGTAAAGGATATGGGTGTCAGCCAGTGTGGACACACAGGTATAGTCCCATGCTAAGAGCTTGCCATTCTTCCAAGGATAGATGGTGATCCCGTCGGGGGGGTTTGCGGGGTTGTGGGATTGTTTGCTGCAAGTGATCGTGGCTCCCTCTCGGCAGGGCATCCAGCTGTAGCAAGGGTTCTCTTAATGATGTCGTTGACCTCATTGTGTCTTGCATGCCAGCCCTTGGTTTTGGAACAGTTAAGACCATGTAGACCGTATTGGTCTGCTTGCACTTCGCCGCAAATAACATATATTCGTGTGAATTGGGGCAGCAAGGCGCAGAGCCAAATGCGATACGGAGGGTCCCTTTGGGTCGAGTCGCGTTCCCATTGCCGATATGGGAACTGTTTGGAGGAAGTCCCTGGAGTGATGTGCACTCACAGCCTTGAGACGGGCAATCTCCCTATCTGATGTTGCAAACCCTGAGCATGTTGGCAAGCACCTTTTCAGGCAATTGGGCTATCCCAGCTGACTGTTTGTGAGCCAGTGCTGCACTAGGGTTTGGTGCTGGAGCAGCAAGAGTTCCCATTCGGTGATGGCACTGGCATAGCTAGGGTCTCTATTCCTGCTGAGTTTACTGAGGGTGTCAGAAGAATTTGTCTTATCAACTCGTTTGATGCAATGGAAGAGGGTAGGAAAGCTGGTAGAGCAATCTGGGAGGATCTGCGTACTCCTAGCCCTCCAAGCCTGACCGGAAGTGAGGCTTGCAACCAAATGTCCATCGTCAAGGGAAAGATTCAATACACTCTCTAGCATGGCCTTCAGGAGAGAGTCATATTTCCCTTGAGTTTTGGACTGCTGAAGGCTGGGGAGCATTTTTCAGAAAATAGGTAAGTTTTGGGGTTGACAAAGGGACCTGGTGAGTAGGAGAAAGGCATTCGTGTGTGTCAATGTCTTTCATCCTGCTTTCCATCGTCTGGAGGTCTGAGACTTTTTTTCCTAGGATCAGATCGATGGCATTGGGGCCCAAGAGGAGCACCGAGGAGAGTGCTATTGGCTGGATCAATGGCTCGTGCTCCTGGTAAAACGGTACTAATATTCTGGATCATCTGTTGATTGGTAGAAACTTTCACATTTGGTGGGTTTAAAGAAAGGCCCAGGCTTTCCCCCCCATGTCTTTAATTTTACTGATGTCCTCCAGGAGAGATTCTGTTGTGCCCAGCTAGGGTACCGTCGTCCGGGAACCAGAATTGAGCTCGCTGGAGAGTGCCTCCGTGACTTCCTTGATGACCAAACAAAATAGAAAGGGGGCGAGGGGGTCCCCCTGTTGCACGCCCTCACAAGATCAATTTCATGGCCCCCAAACAAATTTTTGGGAAGCCACTATAACACGATTCTAAAAGGGGAAAAAGGGGAAAGGGGAATTTCTATAAACTGCGAGACGATCCCTTCTGCTGATTAAAAGCTTTGGAAAAGCCCAAAATTTGCCCAAAGGGCTTTTTAAAGGGCCAGCTTTTGAATAACTCGGTGCGGGGGCAGCTGTTCACGCCCGTTGAACGCCGAAACCGAGCTGATTGGTTTAAAACATTGCAGCCCCCTTTTGACTCACCCTTCTTACTGCAGCCTTTGGACTAGGCGCCGAAGGGTGTTCCCCACTGCAATGGGCCTGTTTCCGCCATCCTTTTTCCGGGGGGGCACACAATGACACCAAAAAAAAAAGGTCGTTTGGCCTCGGGGACCCCCCGCCGCCGGGGCACGGGTTGGAAAATTTGGTGAGTTCAAACAGCAGCCTCTCTGAAACCTCCCCAAAGTGCGGTTGAGTATTTTTTTAAGTGTGGGGGCCTTTAAAAACCGGTAAACCCCCGCAAACCCTGGGAAATGACAAGCAGCTTTATACACATCACACCTGTAAGGTTGATGTTCTTCGCCTGCTGCAATGCGGGAGGTCAATGTTGGTATGGAGCCCTGGGGGGATTTTGCCCTTCAGACTTGCGCCGTGCTGACGTCTGGGACGTGGATCCCCATGGGGGGTTTTTTATTCAAAATTTCCAAAATATTACCCTCTTTTTTTTTTGCTAATTTTGGGGTCTGATTTTTGAGGTGTCGGGGGCCGGGCAGCCCGGCGGGTGTTTGTCGCCCTAAGGGGGAGACGGGCGAGGTTGTCTCCCTTGGGGGTGATTTATTGCCCTAATAACATGTGTTCTGTGACCTTTTCCCCCTTGTGGGACAGCCCCAAAAGGCATTCCAAAAAAAGCAAGTTGTGCCGGGCTGTTGTTTGAAGGAGCATCGTTGACTTTTTTCAAAGGTCATAATTTGCAGCGCTTGAGGGCGAGCTGTTTGGGGATGTGTGTCAGAGTCCTGGTGGATGTTAATTTGATTTCAGATTTTTGGGGCCTCTGTAAGGTGAAGTCACGGGACTGTGCCCTGTTTCTGGGGAGGCTTTGGTTGTTTTCATTTGGGGCTCTCCCGGGGCCTAGACACTATTGTGTGCGCGGATGTTGCCAATGTGGGGTTTATGCAATTCCCCGTGCCACCCGGAAAGCTCGTGAAAGACACCTTTGGTCTGTCGTGAAGATTCCTGGGAACCCGCGACTACTTTTAAACATATATATTATATATATATATATATTAAAAATAATATAATATTTATATATAAATATATAAAATTTTTATAATATATGTTTGCCGAAAAGGCAGAACTTTTTATCTTGGCTTTAAAAAGCAACGCTCATTTGCCAATAGGACAAGCAAAAATTTATTATGCAATAATTTGCCAAAATCATTCTGAACCTAACAAAAAATAAAATTTGATTTTTGCTTTTTTTAGTACAAAATTATTGTAAACGTATTTAAAATATATTTATTGGGTTAGGCTAAAAAAAATTTTGTTGTTATAAAAGGTTTGGAAATTTTTTTTAAAATTTTTTTGGGGCAAAATTAAAAAAATTTTTTCTTAACATTAAAGAAAAAAATATATCTTTTAAAAGTAAAGAGAAAAATTGGGAATTAATTTTAAAAGGTTTTGGCTAATTGACCATTTTACATATTCGGCACGACAAAATAATAACAACTGGCGCAGCCAAGGAGTCGCCCCCCATGCTGTTTGGCCCCCCTCATGGGACGAAAAAAGATGACCCTTAGTCCCGGGGGCCACACAATTCTAAAGAAAAGCGCATCCAGCCAAGCTAGATGTTGTACCCTCATCCCAGAACAAAGGGGGGTGTGGGTGACTCTGACTAATTTTTCTACTCCCGTCTGGTGTATTAGCACAACGAAAAGTATTTTATTTTTTTTAACCGCACAGAGTGATCCCTTTTTTTTA
>NC_069454.1:35721920-35737554 GCF_026875155.1 Cherax quadricarinatus | reverse complement strand
GGTAAGTTTTTCTAATGATTCTTTTTGGGTGCAAAATTGAAAATATTACATTAACTTTAATGAAAAAAATATCTTTAAACGTATAAGAAGAAAATTTTAGAAAAGACTTAATTTTAAAATGAGTTCTTGCTAATTGACCAGTTTTACATATTCGGCATGACACATATGTATATATATATATATATATATATAATATATATATATATATATATATATATATATATATATATAAATTATATATATATTAATATATATATATATATATATATATATATTCTATTCTATATAGGTAACAATGGTGATGTGAAAAAGAATAATAATCAGTAAGCTAAACTAACTTGCCCATGTTGTTGTAGTCAGCTAGCCAGCTCGTGCTGGCCTCCGTGGATGTGGGTTTTTAAAGAGAATTCTTGCTGCTATTTCAGGGAGGTGACAGGTCCTTAGCTTCCAACTATAGACCAATAAGCCATACCTCCATAGTGGGAAAATTTATGGAAACAGTAAGTGCCGAAGCAATTCGTAGCCATCTTGATAGGCATAAATTGATTAATGAATCTCAACTCGGTTTTACAAAGGGGCGTTCCTGCCTTACACAAGAACATAAGAACATAAGAATGGAGGAACAATGCAGAAGGCCTACTGGCCCATGCGAGGCAGGTCCTTATGAAAACGACCTCTACCTAAAGCTACCCAAGAAATAACTCCCGTACCCAATGACACCAATCAAACCCAGCCCCTCCCACTCATATATTTGTCCAGCCTCTTCTTAAAGCTACCCAAGGTCCTAGCCTCTATCACTCAACTGGGAAGACTGTTCCACGCATCTACAACTCTGTTAGAAAACCAGTACTTACCTATGTCCTTTCTAAATCTAAATTTATCCAAATTAAATCCATTATTTCTGGTTCTTACCTGGTTTGACACCCTCAGTACTTTATTAATATCTCCCTTGTTTATGCCCGTCATCCACTTATACACTTCAATGATATCTCCCCTCATTCTACGCCTCTCCAGAGAGTGGAGATTTAAGGCTTTAAGTCTATCTTCATACGGGAGGTTCCTTACACAGTAAATCATTTTAGTCATTCTTCTCTGTATGTTCTCTAATGAGTCTATATCCATCCTGTAGTAAGGGGACCAAAACTGAGTGTTTGAGGATGTAAATCATGGTAATGAATATGATATTGTGTATATGGACTTCAGTAAGGATTTCAATAGAGTTTCACATCAGAGGCTATTGAGGAAACTTAATTAAGGAACACGGAATAGGAGGAGAATTTTTTTCCTGGGTAGAGGCCCCTCAGGGAAGGTTCCTTGATGTTGGTGAAGGGCTCTTGATTTAGGGAATTGGATCTGTGCTCCAGTTCCCCAAATTAAGCCTGAATGCCTTCCACATCCCCCTCCAGGCGCTGTATAATCCTACGGGTTTAGCGCTTCCCCCTTGATTATAATAATAATCCTGGGTAGAGGCATGGTTGACAAGCAGGCAGCAGAGAGTTTGCATAAATGGGGAGAAATCAGAATGGGGGCACGTCACAAGCGGTGTTCCTCAGGGGTCAGTGTTGGGCCCCTTATTGTTCACAATTTACAAAACGACTAGATGAGGATATAATACGACATAACAAATTTTGCTGATGAAATGTCAGCATAGTTTGCTGATCCCCTGTATATGTATAGTTATCTGAGTATCATAGTAACCATCCATATGTTTTTACATCACGACCCCTTTGCTAGGCTCAGTGAACTAGTGTTGGTATGGCGTCACGTGAGCTGAGTGAGCGCTACACTCCCACCCCTAGGCCTCAGTTCCCGTTATACATACTAAGCACAACAGGCAGGCTGGGCCTCCCCTTCACACTCTGCCATAATATGTGTTACCATCCAACAAGTGCATTTAACTCAACCATCAAATCTCCACGAGCCCCTTTTCAACAATGACACACCACAATAGGCCGTCCAATTCACATTCTATGAGGACACTAGAGCATCGCAGGAAAGATTTGAATGAGACTGATGCAATGGTCGAGAATTGGCAAGCTGCAGTTATTATTGACAATTGCAAAGTTCTAAATGTTGTACAGGAAAATAACCATGGCCACATATAAAACTAAATATGAAGGTTCTTAATCTAGTGATTACGAAAGGGATTTAGGAGTTGCTGGTTAGCAGTAATCTAAAAACACCCCAAAACCAAGAATAACAGTACTTCTTAAAGTGTTAGCAATAAAGCTAAAGAGAATTCTTGGCTTCATATCTAAAAGTAAAAATAATAGAAAGTCCTTAGGTTGTTCTTCAAATCTTATATATCTTGGTTAGGCCCTCATTTAGATTATGCTGCACAGTTCTGGTCATCGTATTACAGAATTGATTATAAATACACTGGACAACGTACCAGAGGAGGATGACAAAGTGATCCCATGTTATCAGAAATCTTCCCTATGAGGATAGACTGAGACACTGAATCTGCACTCTCTCGAAAGGCGTAGAATTAGGGGGGATATGATCTAGGTGTATAAATGGAGAAGTAGGAATAAATAAAGGGGATGGCAATAATTGGCTGAGAAAATTTCCAGCAAGACTGACTCGTACAATGGTTTCAAGTTTGAAAAATTCAGATTCAGGAAGGATATAGGAAGAACACTGGTTTGTAATAGAGTGTGGATGAGTGGAACAAACTCACTAGTACAGTTATAGAGGCTAACAAAGTTGTGTAGTTTAAAAAATAGGTTAAATAAATACATGAGTGTTGTGGTGGGTGGTGTGAGTTGTACCTGACTAGCTTGTGCTACTAAGTCTGATGCCGTGCTCCTATCCTTAAAGGAAGTGACCTGCTAGATGGGTCATTGGGCTAAGCGGAGGGTAACATGGACCTGCTTCGTCATAGTCAGTAGGCCTGGCTGCAGTGTTCTTTCTTTCTTATTGTTTCTTATTAGGTAAATGTTTGTCCAGGAAACAGGACAAGTGTTTATCCTGACGCGAGTCTTTTAGGTCAGATGATGACCCTGCCGTGGAGCTTTTGGCATCTGACCGAAGCCTTGCCGCTGCTTACCGGCCCACTCCTTTAAAAATTATGGTCATATTTATACCCAATTTTTATATATTTTCAGAGATGACGCAGCTGCTTAATCCTGTTTAACAGTGTATGAAATGCGATAAAGGATGGATTCAAAGCATATGGAGAATGCTTATTCTGACTGGTTTCCAAACTTTCAGGCAGTGCGTGTTTTGAGAGAGGAAGACTTGTGTTGTATGCAAAGTCATGGAGAAGATCATCAGGAGGAGAGTGGTGGAGCACTCCTAGAAAGACACAAGCTTATAAACGAAAACCATCATGTTTTTCAGAGAAGGAAAATCCTGTGTCACAAACCTATTGGAGGTTTTTATGACAAGGTACCGAGATAATAACTGCAATTTTCTTGGACTTCAGTTCCTCACAAGAGGTTAATGCAAAAGCTAGACGATCAGGGCACATATAACAGGAAAGGCTCTGCAATGGTTTTCAGAGAATTCTGTCATTGGGGCAACACGAATCATGGTACGTACGAGGTGTCATAGTGGGCGCCTGTGGCGAGCGGGGTTCCACAAGGGGTTAGTCCTATGACCAGTGCTGTTTTTGGTATATATGAATTACATAACGTAATGATAGACACAGAAGTGTCCCTGTTTGCAGATGAAATAAAAGGTAATGAGAAGAATTAAATCGGTCGAGGATCAGTCAGGACTACGAAGAGACCTGGACCGACTACAAGCCTGGTCCAGCAACCTGGCTCTTTGAATTTAATTCCCTGCCAAAATCAAAGTCCATGAAGATTAGGGAAGGGCAAAGAAGACCGCAGACTGTGGAGAATTTTCCCTCCAGGGGGTATCACCCCTTCAGCCCCTTCAGCCCCTTTCAGCCCTGGTTGGCCCAGCCTCTCAGAAGGGCAAGCACCTTGTTTACTGCTAACAGCGAGTAATTGGGATCCCAGATGCAGTACCAGTAGCAACGTGGCCGACGCTCCTTGCGGTCCTGTGTTGCAAAGTGTAGCTTAATAAAAGACAGTTCATCTCTTACCTTAGCAGACAATTAAGGAAAAATCCTACTCCCACTTTAATACCATGGTCAAGTTTCCATGATGGGACTTTGTCAACTGTTTTGGTTAAAATTATTGGTCCAGTGTAATCTACACCTGTCACCTCAAATGGAAGTGAACATGACAAACTCTTCAGTAGGGATATTAGGTGGACCTGGATACTGACATACTCGCATAACGTATGACAACAAGTAATAATAGTCCCTTATTTGTTTTTTTCACACTTTGTCGACCTTGAGGTATCCATTAGGATTGTCGTATATGACAAAGTGTGTCAGCTTACCCCACCATGTAACACGTTACTGTTTGGCGTTTTGCACAATCAATTTTGTTTAGCCAATGATTCAGTTGGGGATCAATATTGGATAAATGGCTTCTTTAGGTAGTGAAAATTATGAATTCTTCCTCGACATCTATATAATCTGTTTCTGCTTATTCCCTTAGAAATTGAAACACCATTTGAAACATTACATACATATATGCATGCAGAGGATAGCCTTGGTGCATATACTCACTTGTGGTAAAGTCACACATACACACACAGCACACAACACACACACACACACACACTACACACACACACACACACACACACACACACACACACACACACAAAGTCCTAAAAGAATTAATCATAACAGGTTTCTTTGTGGGATATATCTTGTGTTTTCTAGATATTTTATATTACTGTATAGAAAACATCTTTCTGAATTAGTTTCATCCGTATTTAAGGGTTCAAGATATTCATAATCAGGTTTTTATTCCTTTAATGATATTTAATGGACAAGAGCTGTAACTCTTAAGAAGATAACCCAAAATGAGTATTTTAGATCCATCAAATGATCTATTTCTGCGTGTCTGCAGTATTTACAACAACTTATTTCTGCTGTGTTCAAGCAGACTCGTTTCTTCTGGCATAATGTGAGCTTTTTGCTGAGGCCAGTTATCTGTCACTAAGAGAGCGCATTCGGTCAGTGGAGCCATAATTTATTATCCACAAATTCTTGAGTGGGACACCACGTGACACATGTCAGCTGGATTCTCTGGTGGTAGAGACGTGGAGAAGGAGATAATCCTCTTCATCTCTTTTATTTCTGCTACTCTGTTCTGTACATAAACCAACTTACTCTTATTATTTCTTAACCCACTGGAGAACTCTGCTTCATTATCACTCCAGACTCACGGTTTTTCAGATAGTGAGGATGATCAAGTACTTTTGTTGAGGATAGACAGCTAATTTTGTGCCTACATAAAGTGCTGTCAGTTCCATTGTGGTACTGTTCTGACCTTCAAGGGGCTTACCCTGGCCTTTTGAAGTAATTAGGTAACTTCCTTTAGCATTTACTTCATGTAAGCTATACAGCGCCATAACCTCTGGTTGAACGCAACCACAGAATCACATGTATGTGTACTTGTTTCCCTCTTGACCTATTTTGTCTGGGAAATTTAATTTTGGATGAAGTCTTAAACTCCCTGGATATTTCATCCCATGCTTGACTTCATTTTCTAGATGCAAGTTCCTCCATCCATCCATTTTGAGCTTCCATGCATCTTGCATAAGCATTTTACCCTTTATGGTAATTGAGTGAGACGAGTCCCTTATAGGGATCAAAAACACATTGTGATACCCTCGACATAAACTACGTGTTAGTGAGTGTACGCATGAATTATTGTTTATCCTTTTGAGACTCAAAGTATCTTCCTGTGTGGTTTCTCAATTTAAGTCCCGCATATGTTTGCAATCAGAATTTTTTCATTTCAGGGAAAATCTTCTTGATACGGGGGGGGGGGGGGGGGGGGGGGGGGGGGGGGGGGGGGGGGGGGGGGGGAAGTTTCCCTTAATTGCTTTGAATTTGTATTCCACATCCTTTAGAGGATATTTGCTCCTTTCATCTCCTTGTTTACGCTTCCTCTGTATAAGTAGAATTCAAATCCTCCTCTTTATTCACAGTACCTTGAAGAATGTCCACTATAGAAACTTTTCTTTTAAAGATTTCTTTGAAGGGACCTTCAGATACTTTCTTCAAATGTGTATTTAGAAGTTAGCTTCTAGTAAGAATGGGAGAGGATGTTCACCAAAACAATACTGATTTGAAACGATAAGTTTTTTCAACAGGACTTTGAGGATCATGTGGATTTTTCAGGCCATAAGAATCGAGTATAATCTCTAATCTATTATCTTGTAGTCCTACTCTTAAGAAACTTTTGGAAATATCAGCCTTGTAGGCATATGGTTTGTGCGAAATTTTTCATAATCACGTATCCTATCTTCTCAGTTGTGAGGGTCCGGTCATCAGACAGTCCATTAAGACTTGCTACATCCTTTATTTGCACGTGCCTGCAAATTATATACAACACGTAGTGGAAGTGGTTTTCAAAATCTTTTCTGACTCCATGGTGCTGAGCAATGAGCTTCTGGTGGTGTGGGTGATGGATTGAGGTTTGTGAGTTTGATGGACTGTGGGGAGGGTGAAGGACTATGCATCCGGATGTCTGGGTTGTGAGGTGATGGCTGGTGGTGAGGGTGATTGGGCTGGTGGGTGAGGGTGATGGATCTGACGTGAGGGTGATGACAGGTGGTGGACTGGTTGTGGAGGTGAAGGACTGTGTTTTCCAGAAGTTCATCAGTGGCCTCATCAGACGAGACTCCCTTCCACCTTCCCCTTAGCTGGTGATGGCTGGTGGTGATGGTGATGACGGTGGTGCGGGTGATGGAACTGTGGTGAAGTGGGATGAACAATGGTGTGGGTGATGGACGGAGGTGAATGTGATGGACTGGTGGTGAGGGTTGGACTTGTGGTGAGGGGGATGGAACTAGGTGGTGAGCGGTGATGGATTTGTGTGAGGGTGATGGGACTGGTTGTGTGGTGATGGACTTTGAGGAGGGTGATGGACTGGAGGTGAGGGTGATGGACTGGTGGTGGAGGTGATTGGACTGAGTGAGGGTGATTGACTGGTGTGTAGGAGATAGACTGTTGGGGAGGTGAAGACTGTGTTTTCAGAAGTCCACTGTGTCCTCTCAGATGAACTCCCACAACGTTCCCTTGCTGGTGATGGTGGTGTGGTGAGTGTGATTATACGGTGTGTGAGGGTGATGGACTGGTTATGATGGTGATGGACTCGTGGTGAGGGTGATGGACTCGAGGTGAGTGTATGGACTCTGATGAGGGGATGTGACTGACGGGTGAGGTGATGGACTGGTTATGGACTGGTAGGGAGGATGAAGGACTGTTGTTTCCAGAAGTTCATCAGTGTCCTCTCGAGATGAACTCCCATCCACACTTCCCTGCTGTGTGATGGACTTGGGGGGGTTTTTTGGGGGGGTTTTGAGGGGTGATGGACTAACGTGAGGGTGATGAGCTGGTGGTGGACTGGTGGGGAGGTGAAGGACTGTGTTTCCAAAGTCCATCTGTGTCCCTCTCAGAATATCTCCCTCACTTCTCCTTGCTGGTGATGGTGGGTTGTGGTGAAGTGTGATAGACTGGTGGTGAGGGTGATGGACTGGTGATGAGGGTGAGGACTCGTGTGAGGGTGATGGACTCGTGTGAGGTGATGGACTGAACGTGAGGGTGATGGACTGGTGGTGAGTGTGATGGACTTGGGTGCGTAGGGTGAAGGACTGTGTTTTCCGGAAGTCCATGCTGTGCCGCCTTCAGATGACCTCCCATCCTCACTTCCCTTGCTGGTGATGGTGTTTGTGGTGAGAGAGGAAGGACTGTGTGAGGGTGATGTACTGGTGGTGAGGTGTGATGATCTGGTGGTGAGGGTGAATGACTGGAGGTGAGGGTATGGACTGGTGGAGGCGTGATGACCCCTGGTAAATTGTGGGTGAGGACCTGGTGGTGTGGGTGAGGGATTGGTTGTGAGAGTTTGTGACTGAGTGGGGAGGGTGATGGTCTGGTGATGAGGTGTATGGACTCGTGTGAGTGTGAATTGACTGTGGTGTGCGTGATATACTGTGGTGGCGAGGGTGATCCACTGTGGAGTGGGTAATGGACTGGTGGTGAAGGTGGATGGACTGTTGATGAGGGTGAATGGGACTGGTGGGGAGGGTGATGGACGGTGGGGAGGGTGATGGTCTGGTGGTGAGGGTGATGGGCTGGTTTGAGGGTTTATGGTCTGTGTGTGAGGGTCATGGACTTTTGGGGAGGGTGAAGGACTTGTGGGAGGGTGAAGGACTTGGTGGTGAGGACATCATAGCTGGTGGTGAGTGGATGGATCAGGGAATTGGTGGGTGATGGACTGGTGGTTGGGCGATGGATTGGCTTGTGAGTTTGATTGACTGGTGGGTGAGGGTGATGGCCCTGACGGTGAGGGTGATGGACTGGTGGTGAAGGGTGATCGACAGTGGGGAGGGTGATGGACTGGTATTGTGGTGATGTAGGACTCGTGGTGTGGTGATGGAATTGTGGTGAGTTATGGACTGGTGGGGAGGTTGAAGGACTGTGTTTTCCGGAAGTCCATCTGAGTCCCCTCAGATGACCTCCTTTTCCTCACTCCCTTGCTTGGTGTGATGGTGTTGTGGTGAGGGTGAAGGACTGGTGGTGAGGTGTGATGGACGGATTTGGGTGATTGTCTGGTGGTGAGGGTGATGGACTGATGGTGAGCGGTGGCGTGGACTGTGGTGAGGGTGATGGACGAATGTGGTGAGGGTGATGTATACTTGTGGGGGAGGGTGGGAAAGGGCTAGTTGTGAGGGTGATGGACTGGTGTGAGGATCATAGACTGGTGTAGGGTGATGGACAGTACTGTGGGTGAGACTGGTGGGTGGGGCGATGGATTGGCTGTGAGTTTGATTGACTGGTGTGAGGTGATGGACTGACGGTGAGGGTGATGACTGGTGTGTGAGGGTGATCGACTAGGGGGAGGTATGAGGACTGGCGGTGAGGGTGGAATGGACTGATGGTGAAGGGGGTGGACTGGTAGTGAGGTGATGGACATTTGTGAGGGTGATGTACTTGTGGGAGGGTGAAGGGCTAGTTTGTGAGGTGATGGACTGTGGTGAGAGATCAATAGACTGTGTGAGGTGATGGACAGGTATTGTGTGATGGATCTGGGGTGTGGCGATGGATTGGCTGTGAGTTGATTGACTGGTGGGAGGGTGAATGACTGACGTGAGGGTGACAAGGAACTGTTGGTGAGGGTGATCGACTAGTGGGGAGGGTGATGGACTGGTGGTGAGGGTGATGGACTGATGGTGAGGGTGGTGACTGGTAGATGAGGTGAATGGACATGTGGTGGAGGGTGATGTACTTGTGGGGAGGGTGAATGCTAGTTGTGAGGGTGATGGACTGGTGGTGTGGTTGATGAACTGGTGGTGTGCGTGATGGACTGTTAGTGTGGGTGATGGATTGGTTGTGAGTTTGATGGACTGGTGGGGAGGGTGAAGGACTATGCTTCCGGATGTCTGGTTGTGAGGGTGATGGGCTGGTGTGAGGGGATGGGGCTGGTGGGTGAGATGGTGAATCGGCCCTGGTGGTGAGGGTGATGGACTGACTGTGAGGGTGAATCGACTGGTGGTGGACTGGTGGGGGGGTGAAGGACTGTGTTTCCAGAAGTTCATCAGTGTCCCCTCAGATGAACTCCCTTCCACACTTCCCTTGCTGCTGATGGGACTGGTGGTGAGGGTGATGAGACTGGTGGTGAGGGTGATGGACGTGTGTGTGAGAGTGATGGACTAGTGGTGTGGGTGATGGACTGAGGTGAATGTGATGGACTGGTGGTGAGGTGGAACTTGTGGTGAGGGTGATGACTGGTGGTGAGGCGTGATGGATTTGTGGTGAGGGTGATGGACATGTGTGTGGGTTGGATGATTGGTGGTGAGGTGATTGACTGGGGTGTGGGTGATAGACTGATATGGGAGGGTGAATTACTGTGTTTTCCAGAAGTCCATCTTGTGTCCTCTGAGGTTAATCCCTCACGGTTCCCTTGCTGGTGATGGGTGAGGTTAGGGTGTATAGACTGGTGGTGGGGTTGATGGACTCGTGGTGAGTGTGATGGACTCTTGATGAGGGTGATGGACTGACGGTGAGGGTTATGGACTAGGTGATGTAACTGGTGGGGAGGGCGAAGGACTGTGTTTCCAGAATCCTCTGTTCCTCCTCAGATTTGTAAACTCCCTCACAGTCCCTTGCTTGTGCTTTTGGTGTGGTGAGGGTGATGGACTTTTGGTGTTTGTGATGGACTGGTGGTGAGGATGATGAACTGGTGGTGAGGGTGATGGACAAACGGTGAGGGTGATGAGCTGGTGGTGGACTGGTGGGGAGGGTGAAGGACTGTGTTTCCAGAAGTCCATCTGTGTCCTCTCAGATGAACTCCCTCACTTCCCTTGCTGGTGATTGTGGTGTGGTGAGGGTGATTGACTTTTGGTGTTTGTGATGGACTGGTGGTGAGGATGATGAACTGGTGGTGAGGATGATTGACTCGTGGTGAGTGTGATGACCGTGGAGAGGGTGATTGGAACTGGTGGGTGATGGGTGCTGGATTACGGTGGGGTGATGGACCGGCGGTGAGAGGTGATCGACTAGTGGAGGGTAATGACTGGTGTATTGGGTTGATGGGCTGTGGTGTGGGTGATGGGCTGGTGGTGTGGGTGAGGGCTGGTGGTGTTGGTGATGGACTGGTGATGAAGGTGATGGACTCGTGGTGAGGGTGATGGACATCCGTGTGAGGGTGATGGACTGACGGTGAGGGTGAGGACTGGTGGTGAGGGTGATCGACTAGTAGGGAGGGTGATGGACTGGTGGTGGAGGTGAAGTGCCTGGTGGTGAAGGTGATGGACTGGTTAGTGAGGGTGAAGGACTGTGTTTCCCGGAAGTTCCATCCTGTCCCCTTCAGATGACCTCACCTTCCTCACTTCCCTTGCTGTGATGGTGTTGTGGTGAAGAAAGGACTGGTGGTGAGGGTGATGTACTGGTTGTGAGGTGATGATCTGGTGGTGGGGTGATGGACAGGTGTGAAGGTTGGTGGATTGGGTGAGGGTCATGGACCTGGTATTGTGGGTGATGGACTGGTGGTGTGGGTGATGGATTGGTTGTGAGTTTGATGGACTGGTGGGGAGGGTGATGGTCTGGTGATGAGGGTGATGGACTCGTGGTGAGGGTGATGGACTGTTGATGAGGGTGATGGACTGGTGGGGAGGGTGAAGGACTGTGTTTCCAGAAGTCCATCTGTGTCCCCTCAGATGAGCTCCCTTCCACACTTCCCTTTCCTCTTGCTGTGATGGACTTGGTGGTGAGGTGATGGACTAGTGGTGAAGGTGATCGTCTGGTGGTGAGGGTGATGGATTGGTGGTTTAGGTGATCGACTAGGTGGGGAGGGTGATGACTGGGTGGTGTGGGTGATGGACGCTGTGGGTGGCGTGATGACTGACGGTAGGGTGATGGACTGGTGGTAGGGGGATCGACCTAGTGGGTAAGGGTGATGACCTGGTGGTGTGGGAGATGGACTGGTGGTAAGATGATGGACTGTCGGTGAGTGTGATGGACTGGTGGTGAGGTGATGTACTGTGGTGAGGGTGATGATCTTGGTGGTGAGGGTGATGGACTGGAAGGTGAGGTTGGTGGAGTGTGGTGAGCGTGATTGGAACTGGTTATTGTGGTGATGGACCTGGTGGTGTGGGTGATGGATATCTGGTTTGAGTTTGTTGGACTGTGGGGATGGTGATGGTCTGTGATGAGGGTGATGGACTCGTGTGAGTGAGAGGACTGGTGGTGTGGGCATGATATACTGGTGGCGAGGGTGTCCACTTGGTGGTTTGGTACTGGACGGTGTGAAGTGTGATGGACTGTTGAGAGGGTGAATGGACTGGTGGGGAGGGTGATGGACAGTGGGGAGTGATGGTTCTGTGGTGAGGGTGATGGTGCTGGTTGTGAGGTGATGGTCATGGTGGTGAGTCATGGACTTTTGGGAGGGGAAGGCACTGGTGGTGAGGGTGAAGACTGTGTGAGATGATCCAAATGACTGGATGGATGAGGGTGATATGGACAGGTATTGTGGGGTGATGGACTGTGTGGGCGAATTGGATATGGCTGTGAGTTTGATTGACTGGTGGGGATGGTGAAGGACTGACTGTGAGGGTGATGGACTGGTGGTGAGGGTGATCGACTAAGTGGGGAGGGTGATGGACTTGGTGGTGGAGGTGATGGACGATGGTGAGGTGGTGACTGGTAGTGAGGGTGATGGACATTGTGGTGAGGTGATTTACTTGTGGGGAGGGTGAAGGCTAGTTGTGGAGGGTGATGGATCTGTGGTGTTGGTTGATGAACTGGTGGTGTGGCGTGATGGACTGTTTAGTGTGGGTGATGGATTGTTGTGAGTATGATGGACTGGTGGGAGGAGGTGAAGGACTATGCTTCCGGATGTCTGGTTGTGAGGGTGATGGGCTGTGGTGGGTGAGGGTGATGGGAACATGACTGTGAGGTTGATCGACTGGTGGTGGACTGGTGGGGAGGTGGTGAAGGACTGTGGTTTCAGAAGTTCATGGTCCTCGACAGATGAAACTCCCTTCCACACTTCCCTTGCTGCTGATGGACTGGTGGAGAGGTGAAGGACTGGGTGGGTGAGGGTGATGACGGTGGTGAGAGTGATGGACTTGGTGGGTGTGCGTGATGGACTGGAGGTGAATGGATGGACTGGTGGTGAGGGTGGACTTGTGGTGAGGGTGATGGACTGGTGGTGAGCGTGATGGAATTGTGGTGAGGGTGATGGACTGTGGGTGTGGTGATGGTATGTGGTGAGGGTGATGTCTGGTGGTGAGGGTGATGGACTGGTGGTGTGGGTGATGTCTGGTGGTGAGGGTGATGGTCTTGTGGTGAGGGTGATGGTCTGGTGGTGAGGGTGATGGACTGGTGGTGTGGGTGATGGTCTGGTGGTGAGGGTGATGGTCTTGTGGTGAGGGTGATGGTCTGGTGGTGAGGGTGATGGACTGGTGGTGTGGTGATGGACTGGTGGTGTGCGTGATGGACTGGTGATGGATTGGTTGTGAGTTTGATGGACTGGTGGGAGGGTTACCTGGAGGTTACCTGGAGGTTATTCCGGGGATCAACGCCCCCCGCGGCCCGGTCCATGAACAGGCCTCCCGACGGATCAGGGCCTGATCAACTAGGCTGTTACTGCTGGCCGCACGCAGTCCAACGTACGAGCCACAGCCCGGCTGATCCGGCACTGACTTTAGGTATCTTTCCAGCTCTCTCTTGAAGGCAGCCAGTGGTTTATTGGTAATTCCCCTAATGCTTGATGGGAGCTGTTGAACAGTTTTTGGGCCCCGAACACTTATGGTGTTTTCCCTTAGTGTACCAATGGCGCCCCTACTTTTTATTGGGGCATTTTGCATCGCCTGCCCAGTCTTTTACTTTCGTAGGGAGTGATTTCTGTGTGCAGATTTGGGACCATTCCTTCCAAGATTTTCCAAGTGTAGATTATGATATATCTCTCCCTCCTGCGTTCCAACGAGTACAAGTCAAGTGCTTCCAAGCGTTCCCAGTAGTTAAGGTGCTTGACAGAACTTATACGTGCAGTAAAGGATCTCTGTACACTCTCCAGATCTGCGATTTCACCTGCTTTGAATGGAGATGTTAATGTACAGCAGTATTCCAGCCTAGAGAGAACAAGTGATTTGAAAAGGATCATCATGGGCTTGGCATCTCTCGTTTTGAAAGTTCTCATTATCCATCCTATCATTTTCTTTGCACGTGCGATCGTGGCACTGTTGTGATCCTTGAAAGTGAGATCCTCAGACATTACTACTCCCAGGTCCCTTACATTATTTTTCCGCTCTATTGTATGGCCGGAGTCAGTAGTATACTCTGTTCTAGTTATTATCTCCTCCAGTTTTCCATAACGAAGGACTATGCTTCCGGATGTCCATCTGTGTACCCTCAGATGAAGTTCCTTAAACTCTTCCTTTGTTGCTAATGGACTGGTGGGGAGAGTGATGGTCTGGTGGTGAGGGTGATGGGCTGGTGGTGAGGGTGATGGACTGACGGTGAGGGTGATGGACTAGTGGTGTGGCAGATGGACTGGAGGTGAATGTGATGGACTGGTGGTGAGGGTGATGGACTGGTGGTGAGGGTGAAGGTCTGTGTTTCCAGAAGTTCATCTGTGTCCCATCAGATGAACTCCCTTCCACACTTCCCTTGCTGGTGATGGACTGGTGGTGAGGGTGATGGACTGGTGGTGAGGGTGATGGACTGGTGGTGAGAGTGATGGACTAGTGGTGTGGCAGATGGACTGGAGGTGAATGTGATGGACTGGTGGTGAGGGTGATGGACTGGTGGTGAGCGTGATGGATTTGTGGTTAGGCTGATGGACTGGTGGTGTGGGTGATGGACTGGTGGGGAGGGTGATGGACTGGTGGTGTGGGTGATGGACTGGTGGTGAGGGTGATGGACTGGTGGTGAGGGTGATTGACTGGTGGTGTGGGTGATAGACTGTTGGGGAGGGTGAAGGACCATGTTTCCAGAAGTCCATCTGTGTCCTCTCAGATGAACTCCCTCACTTTCCTTGCTGGTGATGGTGTGGTGAGGGTGATAGACTGGTGGTGAGGGTGATGGACTCGTGGTGAGTGTGATTTACTCTTGATGATGGTGATGGACTGTCTCTGAGGGTGATGGACTGGTGGTGGACTGGTGGGGAGGGCGAAGGACTGTGTTTCCAGAGGTTCATCTGTGTCCCCTCAGATGAACTCCCTTCCACACTTCCCTTGATGGTGATGGACTGTTGGTGAGGGTGATGGTGAGAGAGATGAGCTGGTGGTGGACTGGTGAGGAGGGTGAAGGACTGTTTTTCCAGAAGTCCATCTGTGTCCTCTAAGATGAACTCCCTCACTTCCCTTGCTGGTGATGGTGGTGTGGTGAGGGTGATAGACTGGTGGTGAGGGTGATGGACTGGTGGTGTTTGTGATGGACTGGTGGTGAGAGTGATGGACTGGTGGTGAGGACGATGGACTGGTGGTGAGGATGGACTCGTGGTGAGTGTGATGGACTCGTGGTTAGGGTGATGGACTGGTGGTGTGGGTGATGGACTGGCGGTGACGGTGATGGACTGGTGGTGAGGGTGATGGACTGGTGGTGAGGGTGATCGACTAGTGGTTAGGGTAATGACCTGGTGTTGTTTGTGATGGGCTGGTGGTGTGGGTGATGGGCTGGTGGTGAGTGTGATGGACTGACGGTGAGGGTGATGGTCTGGTGGTGAGGGTGATCGACTAGTAGGGAGGGTGATGGACTGGTGGTGGAGGTGATGTGCTGGTGGTGAGGGTGATGGACTGTTGGTGAGGATGATGGACTGGTGAGGAGTGTGAAGGACTCTGTTTCCGGAAGTCCATCTGTGTCCCTTCAGATAACCTCCCTTACTCACTTCCCTTGCTGGTGATGGTGTTGTGGTGATAGTGAAGGACTGCTGGTGAGGGTGATGTACTGGTGGTGAGGGTGATGATCTGGTGGTGAGGGTGATGGACTGGTGGTGGGGTGTGGGAGTGGTGGTGAGGTTGATGGATGGGGTTTTGTGGGTGTGGATTGGTGGTGTGGGTGATGGATTGGTTGTGAGTTGATGGACTTGGGGGG
>NC_069454.1:35704364-35721420 GCF_026875155.1 Cherax quadricarinatus | reverse complement strand
ATATATATATATATATATATATATATATATTTCAACACAACCCGGCCGTATCCCACCGAGGCGGGGTGGCCCGAAAGGAGAGAACGAAAGTTTCTCCTTTTACATTTAGTAATATATACAGGAGAAGGGGTTACTAACCCCTTGCTCCCGGCATTTTAGTCGCCTCTTACAACACACATGGCTTACGGAGGAAGAATTCTGTTCCACTTCCCCATGGAGATAAGAGGAAATGAACAAGAACAAAACTAGAAAGAAAATAGCAGAAAACCCAGAGGGGTGTGTATATATATGATTGTACACGTATGTTAGTGTGACCTAAGTGTAAGTAGAGGTAGCAAGACGTACCTGTAATCTTGCATGTTATTGAGACAGGAAAAAGGACACCAGCAAACCTACCATCATGTAAAACAATTACAGGCTTTCGTTTCGCACTCACTTGGCAGGACGGTAGTACCTCCCTGGGCGGTTGCTGTCTACCAACCTACTACCTACATATATATATATATATATATATATATATATTATATATATATATATATATATAATTATATTATATATAATATAATATATATATATATATATATATATATATATATATAATGCAATAAGATCACAGTAAACAGGTGATTTCAAAATATGCAAAACAACCACTCTGAAAGAATAGAGAAATTCCAAGCGCTTTCGTGACTACTCACATTATCAAGGAACTATGAAAGTTCAGCATCCAAGGAAGCTATATAAGGGGTCGGCCAGCACCTCACTATCAGATCCCACAAGGGTTAAACACGTGACGCGCGGCGAGCCAACTTGGACAGGTCCTTTGCAAAACTCACCCCCAAGCTATTTATTTGTCCAGTGTATTATTAAATTCTACCCAAATTCTATTAATTATAAATGGATCTAATTTATATAAACCAAAGGAAATATTCATATTATTGTCAAAACTGCTTTTTATGAAACAAGATTCAATTTATATTCCTGTCGACCATGGACTTGCTTGATACTACTTTCTCAACTTTTTGAAAATCAATTGGATGGTTAAAATCTCTTACATGAATAAATAGAGCATTGGAATCTTGTCCAGTTCTAATGCTATATTTATGTTGTTTTAATCTTAGTTCGAGATTTTACCAGTTTGACCGTAATAAACTTTATCGCAAATTTTACAAGGAATCTTATAGACACATCCATCAGCATTTTGGGGGGAATTCTTAATCAAAAGTTTTTTTACTGTATCAAGATTTTTGAATACAACTTTAATATTAAAAGTCTTAAGAAGAGAAGGCATATCAACCAAGTTTTCATGGTAAGGGAGAACCAACATATTTTTAGTTGAATAAGGCTGGTTGCCCTTTTTTGGATTATAAAAAGTGTTCCTAGCAACTTTAAAAGATTTATCAATTACATTTCTTGGGTATTTTAAATCATTACCTATTTCATATATATATATATATATATATATATATATATATATATATATATATATATATATAATATATATATATATATATAAAATATATATATATGTGTGGGGTGTGTGTGTATAATGATTATTATAATATAGGAGACAGTGAATGTGAAGGTGTTACATATCGCCTGAGGATTGCGAGACTATCATGTTAGATCCCGGGAAAGGAACAACACCCATTATCAACATGTTTTGTCAATTTCAGTCAAGAGCTAATTTTATTTATACTAATTTGCAATTAACTTACCTGGCCTCAAATTATGGAAATATTGCGCATATATTTATGTAGTTAACCATAATAATATGAAATGAATCATAAATCTTATCACGAGGAACATCTTCACAGATATTCCTCGTCATGTAAAAATGAAGATTTAACGTAAAAATATATCCTAATGATTATTGATGGTTCATTTTATTATCATAACTACTGATGATACTTTGTATTCCTGTTGTCATAAGTATTGATGACACTTTGCAGTCTTATCATAATTATTGAAGATTGTATTCTTATCATAATTATTGAAGATTGTATTCTTATCATAATTATTGAAGATACTTTGTATTCTTATCATAATTATTGAAGATTGTATTCTTATCATAATTATTGAAGATACTTTGTATTCTTATCATAATTATTGATAGTGCTTTGTAATTTTATTATCATAATTATTTGAGGTAAGATCTTGGTGGTGGAGTTGCTGCCACATTGCAGAGTCACTTGTTTGCACAGAACTGCTTAATGCCTCAAATGACGTAGTGGAAGTTTTAGCAGTAAAGGTCGAGAACCAAAACCTAGTCATTGTGGTAGTCTACAAGCCTCCGGATGCAACATCCCAGCAATTCCAGGAACAGCTGTTAAAAATTGACCACTGTCTGGAAAATCTTCCAGCTCCTGCACCCAACATCTTGCTCCTGGGGGATTTCAACTTAAGGCACCTAAAATGGAGGAATATAGCAAATAATATTGTTGCAGTAATAACACCAGGAGGCAGCTCTGATGAAAACTCACACTCACACGAGCTTTTAAATCTCTGCACAAAATTCAATTTAAACCAGCAAATAATAGAGCCTACTAGACTGGAGAATACACTAGACCTCATCTTCACTAACAATGATGATCTGATAAGAAATGTCACCATATCAAAAACAATATACTCAGATCACAACATAATTGAGGTTCAGACATGTATGCGTGGAGCCTCAGACCGACAAAATGAGACTAGTCACGAGGGAGCATTCACCAAATTCAACTTCAATAACAAAAACATAAAGTGGGACCAAGTAAACCAAGTCCTAACCGATATAAGCTGGGAAGATATACTAAGCAACACAGACCCAAACTTATGCCTAGAACAGATTAACTCGGTGGCACTCGATGTATGCACAAGGCTTATTCCTCTAAGAAAAAGGAGGAGTAGATGTAAAATAGAAAGAGACAGGCGCTCCCTTTACAGGCGACGGAAAAGAATAACAGAGCGGCTAAAAGAGGTCAATATATCAGAAATGCGCAGGGAGACACTGGTCAGAGAAATAGCAAGCATCGAACTTAAGCTAAAAGAATCCTTTAGGAGTCAGGAATCGCGGGAAGAACTAAAAGCCATAAATGAAATCGAAAGAAACCCAAAGTATTTCTTCTCCTATGCCAAATCAAAATCGAGAACAACGTCCAGTATTGGGCCCCTACTTAAACAAGATGGGTCCTACACAGATGACAGCAAGGAAATGAGTGAGCTACTCAAGTCCCAATATGACATAGTTTTTAGCAAGCCGCTAACCAGACTGAGAGTCGAAGATCAAAATGAATTTTTTATGAGAGAGCCACAAAATTGATTAACACAAGCCTATCCGATGTTATCCTGACGCCAAATGACTTCGAACAGGCGATAAATGACATGCCCATGCACTCTGCCCCAGGGCCAGACTCATGGAACTCTGTGTTCATCAAGAACTGCAAGAAGCCCCTATCACGAGCCTTTTCCATCCTATGGAGAGGGAGCATGGACACGGGGGTCGTCCCTCAGTTACTAAAAACAACAGACATAGCCCCACTCCACAAAGGGGGCAGTAAAGCAACAGCAAAGAACTACAGACCAATAGCACTAACATCCCATATCATAAAAATCTTTGAAAGGGTCCTAAGAAGCAAGATCACCACCCATCTAGAAACCCATCAGTTACACAACCCAGGGCAACATGGGTTTAGAACAGGTCGCTCCTGTCTGTCTCAACTACTGGATCACTACGACAAGGTCCTAAATGCACTAGAAGACAAAAAGAATGCAGATGTAATATATACAGACTTTGCAAAAGCCTTCGACAAGTGTGACCATGGCGTAATAGCGCACAAAATGCGCGCTAAAGGAATAACAGGAAAAGTTGGTCGATGGATCTATAATTTCCTCACTAACAGAACACAGAGAGTAGTCGTCAACAGAGTAAAGTCCGAGGCAGCTACGGTGAAAAGCTCTGTTCCACAAGGCACAGTACTAGCTCCCATCTTGTTCCTCATCCTCATATCCGACATAGACAAGGATGTCAGCCACAGCACCGTGTCTTCCTTTGCAGATGACACCCGAATCTGCATGACAGTGTCTTCCATTGCAGACACTGCAAGGCTCCAGGCGGACATCAACCAAATCTTTCAGTGGGCTGCAGAAAACAATATGAAGTTCAACGATGAGAAATTTCAATTACTCAGATATGGTAAACATGAGGAAATTAAATCTTCATCAGAGTACAAAACAAATTCTGGCCACAAAATAGAGCGAAACACCAACGTCAAAGACCTGGGAGTGATTATGTCGGAGGATCTCACCTTCAAGGACCAAAACATTGTATCAATCGCATCTGCTAGAAAAATGACAGGATGGATAATGAGAACCTTCAAAACTAGGGAGGCCAAGCCCATGATGACACTCTTCAGGTCACTTGTTCTATCTAGGCTGGAATATTGCTGCACTCTAACAGCACCTTTCAAGGCAGGTGAAATTGCCGACCTAGAAAATGTACAGAGAACTTTCACGGCGCGCATAACGGAGATAAAACACCTCAATTACTGGAGCGCTTGAGGTTTCTAACCTGTATTCCCTGGAACGCAGGAGGGAGAGATACATGATTATATACCCTGGAAAATCCTAGAGGGACTAGTACCGAACTTGCACACGAAAATCACTCACTACGAAAGCAAAAGACTTGGCAGACGATGCACCATCCCCCCAATGAAAAGCAGGGGTGTCACTAGCACGTTAAGAGACCATACAATAAGTGTCAGGGACCGAGACTGTTCAACTGCCTCCCAGCACACATAAGGGGATTACCAACAGACCCCTGGCAGTCTTCAAGCTGGCACTGGACAAGCACCTAAAGGCATTTTCCTGATCAGCCGGGCTGTGGCTCGTACGTTGATTTGCGTGCAGCCAGCAGCAACAGCCTGGTTGATCAGGCGCTGATCCACCAGGAGGCCTGGTCACAGACCGGGCCGCGGGGGCGTTGACCCCCGAAACTCTCTCCAGGTAAACTCCAGGTAAACACCTCAGATACTCTGGCAATGTTTTCTGCTCAGCTTCACTAACAATAGACTGTTATCTCAAAATAATTATAGTTTGTTAATGTCTTCCCTGCTGTTTTATGTACTGGTATGTGTGAACGTAATGAATGTGACAGTATTAATGTTGATTTCTGTGGTCTGGTCTGGGAACTAAAGCAAGAATCTCCGAATTCACTAACAATAGACCGATATCTCAAAATGATTATAGTTTGTGTCAGGATCGATCATAACAATCTTACACCTTCGTAAGGCTGTATTGATAGAAGTGAGTGGATAAATGGAATGTTATAGTTAATAAAACTGCAATCTTTTTAGATGATGCTACATTAAACACAACATAGTTTATCAACCGTTCATGGTGTTAAATATCGAAAAGTATGTCATCTGATTGATGAATTCTGGTGATCTTGCTTCAGTTTCCCAGATCAGACCACAGAAATAAACATTTGAGGTGTTATGTTCACTTACCTTCACACATAACAGACATAAAACAGTATGGGAGACATTAACAGGCTGCATTAACAAGAACATCACATATTTTTATTATCTAGTGATTTTTATAAAATAGGTAATTAAGGACAGAAACGGTGTGGAACAGATCCTCCAAGAGAAACCACAGTTGAATGATTTGGCAGAATACAAGAGGTGATCCTAGACTGAGACAGATCGCAAACAGAGCGACAGCAGCTGAGGGAGAGGACACAAAAGCTAAAGGAGCTAGGATGAGAGAGAAGGACAGAATCAGCAGAGAACAACCAGAGCAGGGCAGAGCAACAAGAGCAAGTACACACAGAACCATCCCCAGAAACCCACAATCTTTAAATTGCTATCCTAACACAATCCACACACACAGCTCCCACCCAACACCTTAGCTATAGCATCCCATAGTACACTGCCAGGTCCCCCACCCTCACAGAACCCCCAAAATACAGTGTTAGAGAGGAAACTGAAGGTATGGTACACAAACGCTGATGGAATAACAAATAAGTGGGAGGAGTGGCACGAAAGAGTCAAAGAGGCATCACCGGACATGATATCTCTCACAGAAACCAAGCTCACAGGTATGATAACAGATGCCATCTTTTCCAATGGGATATCAGATCCCGAGGAAAGGCAGAGGGAACAGACGGGGTAGAGGAGTGGCACTGCTGATCAAAAACCGATGGGATTTTGATGAGCTGGAGAGAGGAGACAGTGGAAAAGCTACGGATTACATAGTAGGAACGCTTCAGTCTGGAGGCCAAGGCAAGAGTATATGAGAGCAATAGAGCGATGGTTGACACACTGGCTGCAGTGGCCAGAAAGGCTCATGCATGCAGGGCAAGCTCCTGATCATGGGTGACTTTAACCACAAGGAGATCGATTGGGAGAACTTGGAGCCACATGGGGGCCAAGATACATGGAGGGCTAAGATGACGAGGTGGTACTGGAAACTGCATGTACCAACACGTAAGGGACACTACAAGAGAGAGAGGAGAGGATGAACCAGCAAGACTGGACCTAGTATTCACCTTGAATAGTGCAGATATTGAGGTCATCACATATGAAATACCCCTTGGGCCAGCTATCATGTGGTTTTAAGCTTCGAATACACAGTAATGTACAAATGGAGGGGGAAGCAGGAAGGCCAGGACGAATGAAGCCAAACTACAAGAAAGGGGACTACACGGGAATGAGGAACTTCCTGAACAGGGTTCAAAGGGACAGAGAACTGGCAGGGAAGCCAGTTAATGAATGATGGAATATGTAGCAACAATGTGCAAGGAGGCTGAGGAGAGGTTTGTACCAAGGGTAACAGGAATAGTGAAAAGCCAGGATGGCCCAAGGTTCATCCAAAGGTGCAGTGAGGCAAAAACCAAGTGTGCTAATGAATGGAAGAAACATAGAAGGCAAAGGACCCAGGAGAATAAGGAGAGCAGTCGTAGAGCCAGAAATGAATATGCACAGATACGAAGGGAGCCCAACGACAATATGAAAACGACATAGCAGCGAAAACCAAATCTGACCCGAAGCTGTTATACATCCACACCAGGAGGAAAACAAGAGCCAAGAACCAGGTAATCAGGCTAAGAATGGAAGGAGGAGAGACAACAAGAAATGACCGTGAATTATGTGAGGAACTCAACAAGAGATTCAAAGAAGTGTTTTACAGAGGAGACAGAAGGGGCTCCAGAAAGACGGAGAGTGGGGCACACCCCCAAGTGCTGGACACAGTACACACAACCGAGGAAGAAGTGAAGAGGCTTCTGAGTGAGCTAGATACATCAAAGGCATTGGGGCCGGATAACATCTCTCCATGGGTATTGAGAGAGGGAGCAGAGGCGCTATGTGTACCCCTAATAACAATATTCAATACATCTATCGAAACAGGGAGATTGCCTGAGGCATGGAAGACAGCAAATGTAGTCCCAATTTTTAAAAAAGGAGACAGACATGAAGCACTAAACTACAGACCAGTGTCACTCACATGTATAGTATGCAAAGTCATGGAGAAGATTATCAGGAAAAGATTGGTGGAACACCTCATCAACAGCAACCAACATGGTTTCAGGGTGAGATTAAGACACATATGCAACATCTGGGTATCTTATAGTAGACGTTTTCGCCATCCAGTGGCTTTAATCAATACAAATTCTAGGACATAACTTGAAAGACAGTAGAACTTGTAGAATTTGTATTGATAAAGCCACTGGATGGCGAAACGTCTACAATAAAGATACCCAGATGTTGCATAGTGTCTTAATCTCATCTTGTCTGTATTATATACCATTCGTACACATGGTTTCAGGATGGGAAATCCTGGATGGGAAAGCCTAGGTGAGTACTACTAGGTGAGTACACACACACACACACACACACACTTGTTGTGTCTTCTAACTAAGTATCAAAGAGAAACTTGGATGATCCTGGGGGTAATTATTCACAAAATACTCCAGCTTCCTGTGGTAAGACTGCAGATGTTCTGATTTTGTCTCTTATGAAAATGTTTTAAAAATTTGCAACGTTGACGAAACCGCTGGAGAGGAAAATAATGTTTATAGTTACTGCGTCATTGTTGCTGCCTGCAATGTGTCGCCTCTCACTGTCCCTCCGTTTAATAGCTTCTACCTACAGATGTCTAGTGACATCCTCGGTTTACATTTTCTTGAAGCACGCCATGTTGCATTGTTCCAGGATGACTTGCATATTTTCAAACTCCTGGAACTTCGCACATGAATAAATCCTCAGAGAAAACTGGACAATAAAGAGCTTGTATTTATACCATCCTGAGGTCATGAACACATGACATTGCAAGATACTGAGGTTGAGTCCTGGTTAAACTTTAAGCAATGGGAATAAGATACCGGTTATCAACATTTATTACTAACTTCCTGCATGATTAAATCTTCTGTCTCTCGAACACATCCCGCCTCTTGTAGGGTAGATGTCCTGGTACACAGTCTGGTACACATGTCCTGGTACAGAGTCTGGTACACATGTCCTGGTACACAGTCTGGTACACATGTCCTGGTACACAATCTGGTACACATGTCCTGGTACACAGTCTGGTACACATGTCCTGGCACACAGTCTGGTACACATGTCCTGGTACACAGTCTGGTACAAATGTCCTGGTACACAGTCTGGTACAAATGTCCTGGTACACAGTCTGGTACACATGTCCTTGTACACAATCTGGAACACATCTCCTAGTGCACAGTCTGGTACACATGTCCTGGTACACAGTCTAGTACACATGTCCTGGTACACAGTCTGGTACACATGTCCTGGTACACAATCTGGTACACATGTCCTGGTACACAGTCTCGTGCACATGTCCTGGTACACATGTCCTAGTACACAGTCTGGTACACATGTTTTGGTACACAGTCTAGTACACATGTCCTGGTACACATGTCCTGGTACACAGTCTGGTACACATGTTCTAGTACACATGTCCTGGTACACAGTCTGGTACACATGTCCTGGTACACAGTCTGGTACACATGTCCTGGTACACAGTTTGGTACACATGTCCTAGTACACAGTCTGGCACACATGTCCTGGTACACAGTCTGGTACACATCTCCTGGTACACAGTCTGGTACACATGTCCTGGTACACAGTCTGGTACACATGTCCTGGTACACAGTCTGGAACACATGTCCTGGCACACAGTCTGGTACAAATGTCCTGGTACACAGTCTGGTACACATGTCCTGGTACACAATCTGGTACACATGTCCTGGTACACAGTCTGGTACACATGTCCTTGTACACAATCTGGTACACTTCTCCTAGTGCACAGTCTGGTACACATGTCCTGGTACACAGTCTAGTACACATGTCCTGGTACACAGTCTGGTACACATGTCCTGGTACACAATCTAGTACACATGTCCTGGTACACAGTCTCGTACACATGTCCTGGTACACATGTCCTAGTACACAGTCTGGTACACATGTTTTGGTACACAGTCTAGTACACATGTCCTGGTACACATGTCCTGGTACACATGTCCTGGTACACAGTCTGGTACACATGTTCTAGTACACATGTCCTGGTACACAGTCTGGTACACATGTCCTGGTACACAGTCTGGTACACATGTCCTGGTACACAGTTTGGTACACATGTCCTGGTACACAGTCTGGTACACATGTCCTGGTACACAGTCTGGTACACATGTCCTGGTACACAGTCTGGTACACATGTCCTGGTACACAGTCTGGTACACATGTCCTGGTACACAGTCTGGTACACATGTCCTTGTACACAGTCTGGTACACATGTCCTGGTACACAGTCTGGTACACATGCCCTGGTACACAGTCTGGTACACATGTCCTAGTACACAGTCTGGCACACATGTCCTGGTAGACAGTCTGGTACACATGTCCTGGTACACAGTCTGGTACACATGTCCTGGTACACAGTCTGGTACACATGTCCTGGTACACAGTCTGGTACACATGTCCTGGTACACAGTCTGGTACACAGCCTGGTACACAGTCTGGTACACAGTCTGGTACACAGTCTGGTACACAGTCTGGTACACAGCCTGGTACACAGTCTGGTACACAGTCTGGTACACAGTCTGGTACACAGCCTGGTACACAGTCTGGTACACAGTCTGGTACACAGTCTGGTACACAGTCTGGTACACAGTCTGGTACACAGTCTGGTACACAGTCTGGTACACAGCCTGGTACACAGCCTGGTACACAGTCTGGTACACAGCCTGGTACACAGTCTGGTACACAGTCTGGTACACAGTCTGGTACACCAGTCTGGTACACAGTCTGGTACGCAGTCTGGTACACAGTCTGGTACACAGTCTGGTACACAGTCTGGTACACAGTGTGGTACACAGTCTGGGTACACAGTCTGGTACACAGTCTGGTACACAGTCTGGTACACAACCTGGTACACAGTCTGGTAGACAGTCCGGTACACAGTCCGGTACACAGTCTGGTACACAGTCTGGTACACAGTCTGGTACAGTCTGGTACACAGTATGGTACACAGTCTGGTAAAACAGTCTGGTACACAGTCTGGTACACAGCCTGGTACACAGTCTGGTACACAGTATGGTACCAGTCTGGTACACAGTATGGTACACAGTCTGGTACCATGCTGGTACACAGTCTGGTACACAGTCTGGTACACAGCCTGGTACACAGTCTGGTACACAGTCTGGTACACAGTCTGGGACTACAGCATGGTACACATCTGGTACCAGTGGTACACAGTCTGGAGTACACAGTCTGGTACACAGCCTGGTACACAGTCTGGTACACAGTCTGGTACACAGTCTGGTACACAGTCTGGTACACAGTCTGGTAACACAGTCTGGTACACAGTCTGGTACACAGTCTGGTACACAGTCTGTACACAGTCTGGTACACAGTCTGGTACACAGTCTGGTACACAGTCTGGTACACAGTCTGGTACACAGTCTGGTACACAGTCTGGTACACAGTCTGATACACAGTCTGGTACACAGTCTGGTACACAGTCTGGTACACAGTCTGGTACACAGTCTGGTACACAGTCTGGTACACATCTGGTACACAGTCTGGTTTCACATCTGGTACACAGTCTGGTACACAGTCTGGTACACAGTTGTACACAGTCTGGTACACAGTCTGTACACAGTCTGGTACACAGTCGGTACACAGTCTGGTACACAGTCTGGTACACAGTCTGTACACAGTCTGGTACACAGTCGTACACAGCGGTACACAGTTCTGGTACACAGTCTGGTACACAGTCTGGTACACAGTCTGGACACAGTCTGGTACACAGTCTGGTACACAGTCTGGTACACAGTCTGGTACACAGTCTGGTACACAGTCTGGTACACAGTCTGGTACACAGTCTGTCACAGGTACACAGTCTGGTACACAGTATGGTACACAGTCTGGTACACAGTCCTGGTACACAGTCTGGTACACAGTATGGTACAAAAGTCTGGTACACAGTCTGTACACAGCCTGGTACACAGTCTGGTACACAGTCTGGTACACAGTCTGGTACACAGCCTGGTACACAGTCTGGTACACAGTATGGTACACAGTCTGGTACACAGTCCTGGTACACAGTCCCGGTACACAGTACTGGTACACAGTCTGGTACACAGTCTGGGACACAGTCTGGTACACAGTCTGGTACACAGTCTGGTACACAGTCTGGTACACAGTCTGGTACACAGTCTGGTACACAGTCTGGTACACAGTCTGGTACACAGTCTGGTACACAGTCTGGTACACAGTCTTGGTACACAGTCTGGTACACAGTCTGGAACAATTTTACGTCTGTACACACTGGGTACACAGTCTGGTTACACAGTCTGGTACACAGTTTGGTTTCACAGTCTGGTACATAGTCTGGTACACAGTCTGGTACAGTCTTTGGTAACAATCTGGTAACTTGTTGTCTAGGTTTGAGTTAAAAATATTCTTTCTTAGAAAACTTAATTACTCAAGCACGGCGAAATATCTGTACTGTTACACATCATGGTACTTGTGCTAGTGAGTTACACATCATGGTACTTGTGCTAGTGAGTTATACATCATGGTACTTGTGCTAGTGAGTTATACATCATGGTACTTGTGCTAGTGAGTTATACATCATGGTACTTGTGCTAGTGAGTTATACATCATGGTACTTGTGCTAGTGAGTTATACATCATGGTACTTGTGCTAGTGAGTTACACATCATGGTACTTGTGCTAGTGAGTTATACATCATGGTACTTGTGCTAGTGAGTTATACATCATGGTACTTGTGCTAGTGAGTTATACATCATGGTACTTGTGCTAGTGAGTTATACATCATGGTACTTGTGCTAGTGAGTTACACATCATGGTACTTGTGCTAGTGAGTTATACATCATGGTACTTGTGCTAGTGAGTTACACATCATGGTACTTGTGCTAGTGAGTTGTACATCATGGTACTTGTGCTAGTGAGTTATACATCATGGTACTTGTGCTAGTGAGTTACACATCAAAGTACTTGTTTCTAGTGAGTTGTACATCATGGTACTTGTGCTAGTGAGTTACACATCATGGTACTTGTGCTAGTGAGTTACACATCATGGTACTTGTGCTAGTGAGTTACACATCATGGTACTTGTGCTAGTGAGTTGTACATCATGGTACTTGTGCTAGTGAGTTACACATCATGGTACTTGTGCTAGTGATGTTACAATCATGGTACTTGTGCTAGTGAGTTGTACATCATGGTACTTGTGCTAGTGAGTTGTACATCATGGTACTTGTGCTAGTGAGTTGTAAATCATGGTACTTGTGCTAGTGAGTTGTACATCATGGTACTTGTGCTAGTGAGTTATACATCATGGTACTTGTGCTAGTGAGTTGTACATCATGGTACTTGTGCTAGTGAGTTGTACATCATGGTACTTGTGCTAGTGAGTTTTTACCCTCATGGTACTTGTGCTAGTGAGTTGTACATCATGGTACTTTTTGCTAGTGAGTTTACATCATGGTACTTGTGCTAGTGAGTTGTACATCATGGTACTTGTGCTAGTGAGTTGTACATCATGGTACTTGTGCTAGTGAGTTATACATCATGGTACTTGTGCTAGTGAGTTATACATCATGGTACTTGTGCTAGTGACTTATGCGTCATGGTACTTGTGCTAGTGAGTTATACATCATGGTACTTGTGCTAGTGACTTATGCGTCATGGTACTTGTGCTAGTGAGTTGTACATCAATGGTACTTGTGCTAGTGAGTTTATACATCATGGTACTTGTGCTAGTAGTTTACATCATGGTACTTGTGCTAGTGAGTTGTCATCATGGTACTTGTGCTAGTGAGTTATACATCATGGTACTTGTGCTAGTGAGTTGTACGTCATGGTACTTGTGCTAGTGAGTTATACATCATGGTACTTGTGCTAGTGAGTTATACATCATGGTACTTGTGCTAGTGAGTTATACATCATGGTACTTGTGCTAGTGAGTTACACATCATGGTACTTGTGCTAGTGACTTATGCGTCATGGTACTTGTGTTAGTGAGTTGTACATCATGGTACTTGTGCTAGTGAGTTATACATCATGGTACTTGTGCTAGTGACTTATGCGTCATGGTACTTGTGCTAGTGAGTTATACATCATGGTACTTGTGCTAGTGAGTTATACATCATGGTACTTGTGCTAGTGAGTTATACATCATGGTACTTGTGCTAGTGACTTATGCGTCATGGTACTTGTGCTAGTGAGTTATACATCATGGTACTTGTGCTAGTGACTTATGCGTCATGGTACTTGTGCTAGTGACTTATGCGTCATGGTACTTGTGCTAGTGAGTTATACATCATGGTACTTGTGCTAGTGACTTATGCGTCATGGTACTTGTGCTAGTGAGTTATACATCATGGTACTTGTGCTAGTGAGTTATACATCATGGTACTTGTGCTAGTGAGTTACATTGCGTCATGGTACTTGTGCCCAGTGAGTTACACATCATGGTACTTTTTGCTAGTGAGTTATACATCATGGTACTTTGTGCTAGTTTAGTTATACATCATGGTACTTGTGCTAGTGAGTTACACATCATGGTACTTGTGCTAGTGAGTTTACACATCATGGTACTTGTGCTAGTGAGTTACACATCATGGTACTTGTGCTAGTGAGTTACACATCATGGTACTTGTGCTAGTGAGTTACACATCATGGTACTTGTGCTAGTGAGTTACACATCATGGTACTTGTGCTAGTGAGTTACACATCATGGTACTTGTGCTAGTGAGTTACACATCATGGTACTTGTGCTAGTGAGTTACACATCATGGTACTTGTGCTAGTGAGTTACACATCATGGTACTGTGCTAGTGAGTTAACACAGTGCCACATGGTACTTTGTCCGGGTTCTGGTGTTTTCACGGTCGCTCTTACGTGCTAGAACTTTAATTTTGTGTCATCAATCTATACGATACATCCTCTAGCGCCTGAGAACCAATCTTGGGCGGAAAACATTATCTATGAGTCAAAAAGGATAATTGTGTGGATTACACTAGCAGAGTTACGCCAGAGGGGAATCATAGGCCTGTTTCCGTGTGAAAAAAGGAAAAAAAAAAAAAAATTAAAAAAAAAAAAAAAAAAAAAAAAAAAAAAAAAATAATAAATAATTTAAGGCGTTGTGTCAAAAGGAAAAAAAGTCCCCTTGAATGGCTTGATAACATAGTGTATAGGAATACTACGGGGCCCCCCTTGTTTATTGAGAAAAAGGGTTAAAGGGGTCATTTGAAAAAAGGTGAATTTAAAAATTGAAGTGTTTTGCCTATAGAGGCGGTCCCCAAAAAGTCGCCAAAAATTTTTCCAACGGGTCGCTGTTTTTTAAAATTTTCCAGGCTGCTGTTTCCCTCCCCATATAATCTAGTGATACCAGTAAATAGCAGAATACAGGTTGTGGGTGGGAAACTAACCTATTATAATGGTTTTTTTAGTGGAGTGGAGGGCTTTCATTATTTTAATTTTCTTAAAATACGAGACGTTACTGTGAATTCATATAACCTTATTACCAGCGGTCGAATAACACAACGAAAGCAATTATTACTACAGAAAAAGCGCCCTTCCTCCAAAATTTGCACCACCCAACTATAGTGAAAATTTAACCCATTTATTGTGGTGGAGAGGGGAAAAACAAAAATAGAAAAGCCAGATACAGCGATGATAAACAAAGAGGTCGACTGTACGTCATTGTAGGAGCTGCCAGATATCACCGGCTCTTCAACACGCAAGTTATATTTTTGTATCAGTCAAATCACATATTACTCGGGTAGAAAATTTCCATAGATCCTTCATGTGTTAGCTCAAATCACCGACCAGTATGTTTTAAATAATGACCCACTGATCAGAGCAGATCGACTGGTCCAAAACCCTTGACTGGTCCGAACCCGGGACTGGTTTCAAACAGTTTCATTGGACAATAAAGCAGACTGTAAACGGATGGTTTGTAGGCGCCTTAAAAAACACAAACTTTAAAAAATCAGGAACGTGACGGAAGCTGTCCAATATACAAAAAGAGTTAGAAACAGAAATACAAATAGCTAGAGCTTCATTTAAGGTTATTAATATAATATTCAAGAGGTTGCTAGTAGACTTGCAGTAAATCAACCATTCAAATCATTATGAAGCTGTGTGTAGTCTGTGGTCAGTCAAACAAACGGGTTTCCACATGGATAAATTGTCATTTTTGTGGAAATTGGTGTCACGCTCCTTGGGGCAGATATCCCAAAACCTAGCTACAAGCAGTATTAAAACAGAGAATGTTTTTGGGTATGCCCAAATGAGAAAATCTGTGGAAATAAAATCACAAGGGTATTAAAAGAGGATAACATCAAAGCTGCTTTCATAGAAAACCGGAAGCTTTCCCACAACAGATGGGAACATAAAAATCCGGGGTGAATGGTACTGCCCTTGATACTGGCCATGTAGTCACAAACTGTAAGGCTGGAGGTGATGTCCTGGTATCAGTAAATGTAGGGGTGATAGTGCTGTCCTGGGAGACAGTAATGGTGAAGCTGGAGGTGCTGTCCTGGGAGACAGTAATGGTGAAGCTGGGGGTGCTGTCCTGGGAGACAGTAATGGGGGAAGCGGAGATACTGTCCTGGGAGACAGTAATGGGGAAGCTGGAGGGGCTGTCCCCGGAGACAGAAAATGGTGAAGCTGGGGATACTGTCCTGGTAGACAGTAAGGTGAAGCTGGAAAATTTTGTCCAGGTAGTCGGGGAAATTATACGCAGGAAGGAATACATATAAATGACCTCATAGAGGACAGGAGCCATAAATAGGGAAACAAGTGTAGTCCCAAAAATAAGAAAAAAAACCAATATTGCAAACCAAAATACCGCAGGAAATAGCAAACAAAGGGCTCCAATAGCAATAGTGAGGATAAATTACCAAAAACAACTGGGGGGAGCTCCATTGTTGGTGCTAGGGAGGATAGGAATAAGACAGGAAACATGCACCAACAGGGGAAAACAGTCACAGAAAAACCCCAAAGGGAAACGGAAACCAAGCCTGTGCACATACTATGCACTTGGTATCTGCTGGGATGGGAAATCTGAAAAACAGATGGGACATGCAACTATGACCACCCTAGAAAATGTCATGCCCATATGACAACAGGGAAAATGCAAACTCCCTTCCTGTAAGCTTTTTCACCCTGAAATGTGTACCTCTTCAGTACAGGAAAGACTGTGCTATAACTTAAATTGCCAGGCATACCATCTAAAGGGGACAAAAAGATACAAAACATCCAGGCCATGGGGAAAACCTGGGTAGCCACAGCACTCAAGAGGGGGAGGTTTTTTTTTGTGCCAGGAAGGAAAAAAAACTGGCAGGAAATGGCAGAAATCGTAAAACCAAACCATCATTCCTGGGGTGGAACCCCAGTCGATGGCCTCCACTCCAAACCACAGATACAAACTAATCCGAAAAAAAAACCCCCCCCGTACCAAAAAAACCACCATCCGATAACATTTCTTCTTTGCAAATAACAGGGGCTAAAGCCAGCAATAAAAACA
>NC_069454.1:35666986-35703864 GCF_026875155.1 Cherax quadricarinatus | reverse complement strand
GATGGGGGCAGTCCTCAATTTGGGTGAATGTACACATAGGGCCGTAGGGGGTTATATACTGCTTCACGTCACCTCATACAGATAAAACCACGTTAGGGCCCCCTTTGCGTACTTCTACAAGTTGTGGACTGAAACACATCGCTCCAGGTTGGGGATTTATTACTCATTTCCTCCTCCCCTTTCCCTTCCTTTTTGTATTGGAGTGAAGCCACTGTGTGGCGAAACGTTTCCTGAATATAGATTCCCATATGCTGCTTAAGTGTCTCAATCTTCAATTTGTGGGTTTTTTTCAAACCATTCATCAAACGCAGACACTGCAGCATCAGGGGGATTTTTTCAAAAATTCTTCAAACTTGTTCAACCTTTGGACAAGACCTATTTCGTGTGGATGGTCCACCCCCCCGCCCCATCTGCTTCAGTCCCCTCATACATTTAAAAGCCACGTCTGGGCCCCTATTGTACATTCTACAAATTGAGGATAAAACACATCGACTCCAGGTTGAGGGATGATTCCCTCATTTCCCCTCTCCTTACCCCCTCTTTGTAGGATGATAAGCCCTGGGGGCGAAACGTTTCCTGAATAAAGTTTCCCTATGCTGCTTAAGTGTCTCAATCTTTTTCGTCAGTACAGAAAAGTTGTAGAAGCGAAGAGACTTTTAAGAGATGTAATCCCACACCCTTTAAAATTTTGGGTGGTCAGTCCCTCGCGGAGAAAGCATTGTTTCATAGTCTGAAAACAATATGGAGTTAAAAAGGGGCAGGAGGGGCCTTACATAGCGAGGGGGTGAACGTAGGTCCTAGTGAACGCAGAGTTGGGATGGGCCCCCTTTAATCCCGCCGTCCCCACTGAGAGGTTGTCGAAGTTGATTTTAGGGCGTACCAAAAATCCCTGTGTGCAGTGTCTGACGATTGAACATTAAAAAAGGTTAAAAAACCCCCCAGGTGTTAGGTAAGACATATGCAACAGTTTGGTATTATTTCGAAACGTTTCGCCTACACGAGGACCGACTCCCCAACATCTGCGTTCTATAGTGACCTACGCTCACTCCTGGCCCTAATAACATGTGTACGAACGTTTTGAAATAAAAATACCAATGTTTATATGTGTTTACCTAAAAAACCCGTCGGGATTTTATACCATTTTAAAAGGGTTCAAGACCACAATGTATAGGGGTAGTGCAGGGTGGTAAGACCACAATGTACTAGGTGTGCACAAAGGTTAAGCCCACAATAAACCTATTTTACTGAAAGGAGGGTTTCGAAAGGGACCACAATGTACTATGAAAGTGCACAAGGCAGTAAGACCAAAATGCACTATGGGGGCACGATGGTCAGTAAGCCCAAAAGCACAAAGTATTTGCACAGGGGAACAGAAAACCAAAATTTACAATGTAGCCACGAGGGTTTAAACCCACAATGTACAATGTAGTGCACGATGGAAAACCCCACAATTTTACTATGTAGTGCACGTTTTGTCAGTAAGAAAAACTATGTAGGGGCACGATGGCCAGTAAGACCACAAGGGTACTATGTAGTGCACGATGGTAAGCCCCCAAAAATGTACTATGTAGTGAAACATGGCCCATTTGGGGACCGCAATGCACTATGTAGTGCAGGGGGGGTTTCCAGAAAGGGACCACAAAGTACAAAGGTAGTGCCATGGAAAGGGAACCAAAAAGAATTTTTTAGGGGCCCAACCAGTAAGACCCAAATGCACTATATGGGTTTGAAACGATGGCCATTAAACCACAATGTACTTGTAGTGCCCCCGTGGTCAGTAAGACCAAAAATGTACTTGTAGTGCACGAGGGCCCCCCAAAAGGGACCCCCAAATTTTACTATGTAGTGCACGATGGTCAGTAAGACCACAATGTCCCTATTTAGTGCACAAAGGGCCAAATTTAAGACCACAATGTACTATGTAGTGCACGAGGGTTCAGTAAAAACACAAATGTATTATTAGTGGCACGATGGTCAAAAAGACCATTTTTAAATATGTATGACGTTTGGTTAAACCCCCAAAGTACAAAGTAGTGCACGAGGGTAAGATCAAAATTGCACTTTTGTGCACAAAGGGTAAGATCAAATGCACTTTTGTGCACAAATGGTAGACCCCAATGCACTATGTTTGCACGATGGTAAGACACAATGCACTCGGGTTTGTGCACGTTTTTTTAAGATCAAAAATTTTCACTATTTGTGCACATGGTAAAAACCAAAATTTCACTTTTTTGGGGCCGTTTTGGAAACATCACAATGCACTATTTTTGTGCACTAGGGTAAGCCCAAACAATGTACTATGTTGTGCACAAAGGGCCAGTAAGACCACAAGGGCACAGGGTTATGCACGATGGCCAGAAAGGGGCCCACAAGCCTATGAAAGTGCCCCGGGCCAGAAAGGACCACAATGCATATGTAGTGACGATGGCCAGAAAAACCAAATGCACTTGTAGGCACGATGGTCAAAAAGCCCAAACAATGACTATGAAAGTGAAACGATGGCCAGTAAGCCCCACAATGCCTATGTAGTCACGTTTGGTCGAAAGGGAACCCAATGTACTATTTTGTGCCCCGATGGTAAAAACCACAATGAAATTGTAGGCCGATGGTCAGAAAGGGCCCCCAAAATGAAAAACAAATGTTGTGAAACGATGGAAAAAACCACAATGTATTTGTGTGCCGTTTTGGTCATTTAAGACCAAAATGTACAATGTTGGAAACTTTGGTAAGCCACAATGTACTATGTAGTGCACGATGGTCAGTAAGCCCCAAAAAAATTTTTTTTTGTTTTTTGTCGAGGGTTTAAGAAAAACAATTTTAACTATTTTGTGCACGATGGTCAGAAAACCCCACAATGTACTATGTTGTGCACGAGGGTAAACCACAATGTATATGTAGTGCACGATGGTCAGAAAGACCACAATGTACTTTGTTGGGCACGATGGTTTAAGACCACAATGTAAAAGTAGTGCACGAGGGGTCAAAAAACCCACAAGTACAAAGTTTGCCGATGGAAGACCAAAAAGTACATGTATTTGCACGATGGTCATTAAGACCAAATGTACTATTTTCTGCACGAGGGGTAAGACCACAATGTACATGCTGCACGAGGGGTCAGACCAAAATCCACTTAGATATTATCAGGTAAACATTAAAACAAAAAATTTTAGAGTATAATAAACACAAAAATTTGTCATTTCATTCCATTTGATGTAATGTAAATAAACCCCAACATCACTTTCCTAGTTACTACACTAGTGAAATATACACTAACATACACATAGAAAAGAAAATAAGTACTACTGTAGTGTAATATAAAAAAAACATTTCCACAACACAACACAGCGTACTCACTGGTTTTAATTTACCAAACATTTAAACTCCTCAGAACATAAAACGCACAAAATTTATGAACTAAACATCCTATGAATCAAAACCGGGTGAGCCTAGAAAAACCAAACCCCCGGGTAAACCCTAGTGAACCAAACCCCAGTGAACCAAGGAACCAAACACCATTTGAGCCTAAAAAAACCCAAACACCCAGTGAACCTAGTAAACCCAAACCCCAAAGTAAAACCTAGTGAACAAACCCCAGGGGAACCCTAGTGAATCAAACCCCAGTGACCTAGTAAACCAAACACCAGTGAACCTAGTAAACCCAAAACACCGTAAACCTAGTGAAACCAAACCCCCGGGGCCCCTGGGAAACCCAAAACCCCCAGTAAAACCTAGTGAACCAAACACCTTTAACCTAGTAAACCAAACACCTGAACCTATTTAAAACCAAACCCCAAGTAAACCCTAGTGAACCAAACACCATGCCCCTAGTAAATTTCAAACCCCAAGTGAACCTAGTGAACCAAACCCAGTAACCTGGGTAAACCAAACACCAGTAAAACCTTTTAGTAAACCCAAAACACCATAAACCTTAAACCCAAACACCGGGTAAAACCTATTGAACCAAACACCAGTGAACCTAGTAAACCCAAACCCAAAAGTGAACCTAGTAAAACCAAACACCAGGAACCTAGTAAATTCAAACAAAATTTTGAACCTATAAAACCAAACCCCAAGGAACCTAGTAAAATAAAAAACCCGTGAACCTAGTAAACCAAAACACCAGTAAACCTAGTAAAAACCAAACCCACCATAAACCCTAGTGAACCAAACCCCCAAGGGGAACCCTATAAACCAAACACCAGTGAACCTATAAACCCAAAAGGACCAGTGAACCAAAGTAAACCAAACACCAGTGAACTAGTAAATCAAACACCAGTGAACTATTTAAAACCAAACCCCAATAAACCCTTTATTTAACCAAAGCCCAGTAAAACCTAGTCCCCCAAAGGGACCAGTAAAAACCTAGTGAACCAAACACCAGTGAACCTGGTTAAACCAAAGACCATTTAAACCCCTAGTAAAAACCAAAAAAACCAGGGGAACCCTGGGAACCAAAGCCCAGAACCTAGTAAACCCAAAGACCGTAAACCCTAGTGCCCAAAAAACACCTTTAAACCCTAGTAAAAACCAAACGCCAGTGAACCTAGTGAACCAAACCCCAAATAAAACCAAGTAAACCCAAAAACACCAGTAAAACCAAAAACCACCAGTAAAACATAGTGAACCAAACCCCAGTGAAAAATGTGAACCAAAACCAAAAAACCTAATGAACCAAACCCCAAAGGGGCCTAGTGAACCAAACCCAGGGGAACCTAGTAACCCAAACGCCAGTGCACCTATAAAACCAAAAAACCCCCCAGTGAACCAAAGTAAAAACCAAACACCAGTGAACCAAACCCAGTGAACATAGGAACCAAACACCAGTAAACCCTTTATTTGAACCAAACCCAAAGTGAACATAGTGCCCCCCAAAACCCCAAATGAACATATTTAAAAAAAACCTCCAGTAAAACTTTAGTAAAACCAAAACACCATTTGAACATAGTAAAACCAAACATCAGTGAACCTAGAAAAAAACCAAAAACGCCATTTAACCTAGTGAACCAAACGCCGGGTAAACCCCTAGTGAACCAAACCCATTAAACCCTAGGGAACCAAACGCCATGAACCAATTTTGAACCAAACACCAGTGAACCTAGTGAACCAAACACCAGTGAACCTAGTGAAAAAAACCCACCAGTAAACCCCAAATGAACCAAAAACCCACCGGTGAACCTAGAAAAAACCAAACACCAGTGAATTAGGGGAACCAAACCCCAGTAAACCCTATAAACCCAAAAACCCAGTAAAACCAAGAAAACCCAAAACACCATTAAACCCCTAGTAAACCCAAAACCCACCATGAACCTAGTAAAACCAAAAACACCAAAAACCTAGTGAACCAAAAACACCATGGAAACCAAAGTAAAACCCAAACCCCAGGGGAACCTGGGTAAACCCAAACCCAGTGAACCTAGTGAACCAACACCACCAAAAACCTAGTGAACCAAAACCAGCAAACCTAGTGAACCAAACCCCAGGGAACCAGTAAACCCAAACCCCAGTAAACCTATTTTTGCCCCCAAAAACCACGGAACCTAGTAAACCCAAACACCGGGGAACCTAGTGAACCAAAACCAGAGAACCAAGTAAACCCAAAACAAAAGTAAACCCTTAAACCCAAACCCCAAATTGAACCCAAAGTAAACCCAAAAACACCAGTGAACCTATTTAAACCAAAAAACACCAGTGAACCTATTTTAAACCAAAAAAAAAGAAAATTTTCCCGCGTCATACACAAAAACTGAAAAAACCTGTGAGTGGGGGTGGTTTGGGGAGGGTAGGGGAAATCGTCACCCATAAAAACCCTTCAACTTCACGTTTTTCCGGGTTTCCAAACCCAAAACCCGTGTTAAAGTAATTATTTCCATGTTCTTTTTTTTGTAACCGAGCATGGACGAAGGGAGCATGAGGAGATAAAGAGAAAATGTGGGGGGAACCAAAGTGGGGGGGGGAAATAACTAGGGGAAAAAAGAGGAAAGGGAAGAAAGGAGAAGATAGAACCTAGACAAAAACCCCAGATACAAAGATCACTTTGGGGTACACATTAACAGAGAGATACACAGACCACTTGTTCTACACCCCTGTTGTACACAAAAAAAACCCCTATACAAAGACCCTTCCGGGATCCCAAAAAACCAAAAAAGAACAAGTTTTTCCGTTACCCAAAACAACTACAGGGGCAAAAGGTTTCAATCCTTTAATACTCAGAAAAACAGAGTAAAAAGGGTTTCACGCGGATAAAAAAGAAAACTTCGAGTAAAAGGTCATGCTGTAAGACACTGTAAAAAACGGGAGATACAAAGGTCATGCTTAAAGACAAAATTACAACAAGATAAAAATGCAGGGTTTGTGACAAGTAACAACAGAGATAAAAAGGGTTTCATGTTTTTAAGAACAGTAACAACAAAAGATTTTAAAGGTCATGTTGTAAACACATTTAAACAACAGAGATCAAAGACCCACGCTGTAAACCCACATTAACAACAAAAAAACCCAAAGATCACGCTGTGGACACATTTAACAACAGATATCCCAAAATCACGCGTGAAAACACAGTAAAACAAAAAACAAAAGGTCACGCTGAAAGCCCACAGAAACAACAGAGAAACAAAGGCCCATTTTTGAAAAGACACAGAAAAAACAGAGATACAAAGGGGTAAATGTTTAAACACAGTAAAAACAGAGATACAAAGATCACGCGTGGGGAACACAGTAAAAACAGAGATACAAAGATCACGCTGTGGGGGCCCACATAAAAAACAGAGATATAAAGGTCATTTTGAAAGCCCACAGTAACAACAGAGATCCCAAAGGTTTAATGTAAACACAAAAACAACAAAAGATGCAAAATCACGCTGGGGAGACACGAAACAACAGAGATGAAAAGATCACCCCTGTAAAGCCACAGTAAAAACGGAGTTTGCAAAGATCACGCGTGAGCACGAAAACAACGGGAGAAAAAGGGTCACGCTGTGAGAAAACATTTAACAACGGAGAAAAAAAAGATCACGCTGTGGAAGAGTAACAACAGAGATACAAAGGCCCATGTTTGAAAACCACAAAACAACAAAAGATACAAAGGTCATCCCTGTGAGATACAGTAAAAAAACAGAGATACAAAGATCACGCTTGAATACAGTAACAACAAATAAAAAGATCACGTGTGAGTTACAGAACAAAAAGGGGATACAAAAAACACGCTGGAGTACGGGTAAAAACCCAAAAGAAAAAAAAATTTTCACGCTGGGGATCAGTAACAACAGAGATACAAAGTCACGTGTGAGAAACAGTAAAACGGGGAACAAAGATAACGCTGTAGATACAGTAAAAAAACAGAGATACCAAGATCATGCTCTGAAAAACAGAAAACAACAAGAAAAAAAAGTACGCTGTGAGATACAGTAACAAAGGAAAAACAAAAAACCATGCTGTGAAAACCAGTAAACAAAAAAAGATAAAAAGGGTCATGCTGTGAGATACAGAAAAAACAAGATACAAAAGATCATGCTGTGAGACCCCTAAAAACAAAAATCCCAAAGGGTTCATGTTGAAAGGGACACAGTAACAACAAGTTTGAAAAAGACAGGGTTTGTGAGACACAGAAAAAAACAAGAGGGCAAAGATCACGCTGTGAAAACAAGTAAACAACAGAGTGCAAAGATCACGTTTGTGAGAAAAAGTAACAACAGAGATAAAAAGGTCAGGGCTGTGGACACAGTAACAAGGGAGTTTAAAAAGATCACGCTGTGAGCAGAGTAACAACAGAGATAAAAAGGGTCATGTTGTAAGACACAATAAAAACCCGTTTTTACAAAGGTTTTGCTGTGAGATACAGTAACAACAAAAGATAAAAAGATCACGTGTGATTAAAAAAAAGTAACAACAGGATAAAAAAGGTTTCACGCGTGAGTAAGTAACAACAGAGATAAAAAGTTTCACGTGTGAGATACATAAAAAAAAGGGATAAAAAAAGATCACGTTTGTGAATCCAGTAACAACAAAAAGATACAAAGATCACGTTTGGGGAGATACGTAAAAACGAGATACAAAGACCGCTGTGAGATACAAAACAACAAGATACCAAATCAGGCTGTGAAAATAAAAAGTAACAACGAGATAAAAAGAAAACCGGGTGGGGAAACAGTAAAAAACAGAGATACAAAGACATGCTGTGAGATACAGTAACAACGGGATAAAAAGATCATCTGTGGAAAACAGAAAACCAACAAGATCCCAAAGATCACGCGTGAGATACAGAAAACAACAAGATACAAAATAAACGCTGTGAAAAATACAGTAAAAAACAGAGATAAAAAAGATCATGCGTGAGTTTCAGTAACAACAGAGATACAAAGCCCACGCTGTGGATACATAAAAAACAGAGATACAAAGACCCGGGCTGTGAGATCCCAGAAAACAACAGAAAACAAAGATCATGCGTGAGATACAGAAAACCAACAGAGATACAAAGACACGTGTGGAAAACAGAAAACAACAGAAAAAACAAAGATCACGCTGTGAGAAAACATTAAAAACAGAGAAACAAAAAACATGCGTGAGATACAGAAAACAACAGAGATACAAAGTTTCACGCTGTGGATACGAAAACATCCCGAAGAAAGCAAATAAAGTAAATAGCATAAAAAAAAATTAAAAAAAAATTTTTAAAAATTGATTGCCTGACCTGTTGGCAGGCTGGTTGGAAAGTTCTTTCCGGGCGGGAACCGGGGGTTTCCAGGCTCCCCGGGTAGACGTATTTAGGGCCGCAGATTCTGTGTCTCCACCCCTGTTAAAAACGTCTACCGGTATCTTTTATTTTTTTTTAAACTTTGTGTTATTTTTTTTTTCATATTTTGGGAAGTGCAGCATGTATTTTGACAAAATTTTACAAGCGGAGCTCCTCTCTGGGAAATGCTGTGTTTTGGTTCCCTTTTTTGGGTACTTTTACCTTTTCTGAACTACCCCTAACTCCCAGTCCCCTTTTGGGGTTTAACAATGGGAAAAAGAAACATTAGTGGTTTAGTACCGTAAAACAGAAAATGAAATTTAAAGACAGAAGTCGGGGGCTTTTAGTGCAGTTCAAAACCCAGTACCATCGTTACCATTAAAATTTTTCTAAAAAAACCCTCGGGTAAGGAATATTACGACTGTAGGGTTTGAGGGGTTTCACAAGGTGCCCCCTAAATGACTGGGGAAGTATTTTTAAATTTATCTCCCAGGTTTTAAATTTTTACATTTTGATAGGGAAACATTTGCCTTTTTCCTAATGTTATGGAATCATTTTTTTAAATAAAAAATTTTCCAAAGCAAAGGGTTTGACGGGTTGGGCCTGGGAAATATAAACCTAAAAAACAGGGAGACTTTTCCCCGAAATGAAAATTTATCCCAATTATGTGAATCTTTTTTTAAATATACGAAAAGTCTGCATAAAATTGTTGTTTTAGGTCTACTGTTAAGACTCAGGGGAAAAAAGTTTTTTTTACATTCTAAAATGAATACAGTTAATTTACCAACTTCGTGAATTTTGATCGGCTAAGTTTTTTTGGAACTTTGCTTTGATTGTACTGTACATTTTTAGTGTGTAAACCAGACATTTGCGCAATTTTGGAAAGGTTTTTTGCGGGGGAAAAGGGGTCCAAACGCTGTGCGTTGGGACACCTTTTATCCCTTTTTGCCAGCTTGGTTATTTATGTGATTTAACTTTCAGGGGATTAAATTAAAGTGATTTAAAATTTTGTATGTGGGCTTTTTGTGATGTAAAATTTATGTTTAAGTTAAATTTAATCTGGGGTTGGAAAATTAAAAAAAGCTGGGTTAACTTAAGAGAGGGGAGGTTTTTTACGTCAGTTTTGGTTTTAAGTCAAGATTATTTTTTCCCGACTTTTAAACATACTTTTGAAAAAAAACCCGTATTGTAGTCAAAATTTCCCAACTTCATGGAAAATGAATTCTCCAGGGGGAGGGGCTGAAAAACCCCAAATCTCCCACTTTAAAGGGGGATGGGTGATTACAAACGTCTTTACTTCTCTAATTTTTCCCCCTACTTTCTGCCCTTCGACTGAAGAAGCCTATTTTGTAGGCGAAAAGTTTCGGAAAAAAGTTCCTAACTGTTTTCCTATTTGTCTTACCTACCAATATTTCACTTTATGTTTTGCCAAACTCCTAAAAATAGGGAATAGAATTTAAAATTTTTGGGTGTTAAAATCTCCGGTTTTGTCTACCAGCAAAAATTTTTTTTAGAGGGACACCCGCTGTCAGTCGCACCTGCTGCGGAAACAGCACCTGCTGTCAGAGCTGCACCGCTGTCAGGCTGCACCCGCTGTCCGAGCTGCAAACCCGCTGTCCCGAAAACAGCACCCGCTGTCAGAGCTTTCACCCGCTGTCAGAGCCGGGACCCTGTCAGAGCTGCACCCGCTGTCAAAAGCAGCACCTGGGTGCCGGGCTGGCACCTGCTGGGCAGAGCTGCACCCGCTGTCAAGCAGCACCCGCTGTCAAAAGCAGCACCTGCTGTCAGAGCTGAACCCCTGTCAGAGCGCACCCGCTGTCAGAGCTGCACCTGCTGTCAAAGCTGCACCTGCTGTCGGGGCTGCCCTGCTGTCGGAGCTGCACCTCTGCAGACTGCACCTGCGTCAGAAATGCAACCCGCTGTCAGAGCGCACCTGCTGTTTAGAGCAGCACCGCTGGGCAGAATGCACCTGCTTCTTGGGTCACCTGCTGCCCGAGCTGCCCGCTGTAGAGCGCAAACCCGCGTCAAGCACACCTGCGTCAGACACACCGCTGTCGAGCTGCCCTTTCTGCAGGCTGCACCCTGCTGTGAGCGCAACCCGCTGTCAGAGTCACCCTGCTTCGGGCTGCACCTGCTTTGGAGCTGCCAAACCGCGTAGAGGGTTTCACCTGCTGTCAAGCTGCACCTGCCTTTTCAGAGCAGCACCCTGATAGCAGGGACCCCTGTCAGAGCTTTCACCTGCGTCAGGGGCTGCCCCCTTTCCCGTCGGGGCGCCCCCCTACGTCAGGTGCACCTGCTGTCCCCGAGCACACCCCCTGCGTCAGAGGGAGCACTGCTGTCGAGCTTTCACCTGTGGCAGAGCTGAAAAAGCTGTCAGAGCTGCCCTGCTTAGAGCTTCACCCGCTGTCCCGGGGCTGCACCTGCTGTCGGGCTGCAACCTCGTAAAGCTGCACCTGCTGTCAAGCTGGGAAACCCGCTGTCAGAGCACACCCGCGGGCAGGGGCTGCACCTGCTGTCAAGCCCACCGCTGTCCCGGGCTTTCACCTGGTCGGGGCAGCACCTGCTTTTCAGAAAAGCACCCGCTTTTCAGAGGAGCAAACCCGCTGTCAAGCTGCACCTGCTTTTCAGAGCAGCACCGGGTTCGTAACAGGTGCTGCTCTATAGATACTATCAGGTTTTTTCACACCGTAGTCAAAAATAAAAATAAAAATACTGAATGAAAATACATTCACTTATTAAATTTTAAAATTGATATTTTTATTAAATTTTTTTTGTAAATATTTTAATAAAATTTTTTTAAATTTTTTTTAATTTTTTTATGAAAAATAGGGTAAACTTAAAATTTTTTTGGCCCAAAAAATATTTAAAAACATTTTTTTAAGTTTTCAAAATTTTAAATTTGCTTTCAAAAATTATTTATTCTGGGTTTAAAGAAATTTTCCACCGTTATTTTTCTATAAGTTCATAATGTTGAAAAATTTTTGTGGAAACAAAAAACCTGCTTGAAAGGGGGATAAAAAATGTTAGTGTAAGAGACCCCTGTTGTCGAAGGGGCAGTGGGAAAAAATTGAATTTTTTTGTAGTAAAAAACAGTGTGGAAACTTGAGCTGACTCAACAATTAAAAAAGCCGTAACCCAAAACAACAAGCCCGTTTAACAATAAAACAAGCACGTCAAAAATACAACAAGCCCGTCCAAAAATACAACAACACGTCAACCCAAAACAAAACCCAAACACGTCAACCCAAAACAACAAGCCCCTCAAAAATAAAACAACACCCTCAACAATACAACAACACGTCAAAAAATAAAAACAAACACGGGCAACAATACAACAAGCACGTCAAAAATACAAAAAAAGCACCCTCAACAATACAACAAACACGCAAAAAATATACAAGCAGTCAAAAATTTCAACAACACGTCCAAAAAATACAAAAAGCACGTTTAAAAAGACAAAAGACGTCAAAAATACAACAACACGGGCAAAAATACAACAAGCAGTCAACAATACAAAAAAGCACGTTTTAACAATACAAAAAGCACCCTAACAATTTCAAAAAAAGCACTCAACAATACAACAAAGCACGTCAACCCAAAACAACAAGCACGTCAACAATAAACAAGCCAAATCAACAATTTCCCAAAAAGACGTTAAAAATTCAAAAGCACGTCAAAAAAATACAACAAGCACGTCAAAAAAGACAACAAGCACGCAAAAAAACAACAAGCCCGTCAAAAATACAACAAACCAGTCAACAAACAACAAGCACGTTTAACAAAACCAAAAAGCACGTCAAAAAATACAACAAGCACGTCCCAAAAATACCAACAAAATCAAAAAGACCCAAAACACGCAACAATTTCAACAAGCACGTCAACAAAACAAAAGCAAAGCCCAAAAATACAACAAGCACGTCAAAAAAACAACAAGCACGTCAAAAAATACAACAACCGTCCCAAAAATACAAAAAAGCACGTCCCAAAAACAACAGCACGGGCAACAAAACAACAAGCACGTCAAAAAAAACAAAAACCCGTAAAAAAACAACCCAAACACGTCCCAAAAATACAACAAGCACGTCAACATACAAAAAGCCCCGTCAACAATACAACAGCCGGCAACAAAACAACAAGCACTCAACAATACAACAAGCACTCCCAAAAATACAACCCAAACACGTTTAAAAAATACAACAAACACGTCAAAAAAACAACAAACCGTCAACAAACAACCAGCACGGCCAAAAAATACAAAAAGAAAGTCAACAAGAAACAAGCACGTCAACAAAAACAACAAGCACGTCAACAATACAAAAAAGCACGTCAACAATACAACAAGCACGTCAACCCAGAGTAAAGGGAAAAGTATTTCGCTAAAAAAGGAAAAAGGAAACAAGAACCCAAAACCTTAAGTACAAATTTATAAAAGAAAAAGGGATAGTAAAAATGCAAGAACAGGGTTGAAAAAAAAAGAATAGTACAATTTAAAGCACAAAAAATCCTCTCAGTAGCATAGAAATAACAAAACAAGAGTACAAACAAAACAGTAAAAACACAAGAAAAGTCAGTTTTCAAAATAAAAACTACAGTAACACACAAGAAAAGTGCATTACACATAAAAACATAAAAGTAACACCCAAGACACTAAGAAACCCTTTAATAACGATAAAAGAACGTTCAGCAAAAAGTACCCACACAAGAAAAATACAAGAATAATACAAAAATAACGAGGACAATGGAGGAACAATTTTAATACATAATAGAGAAACAAAACAAAAACAGAGTTTCCCCCGCAGCCAGGGTTTTGGGGGCAGCAGTTGGGAAAAATTTTTTGGGCCAACACGCCAGCTTTAAAATTACCTTAATTTTTTCCCCGAATTTTTTTTTTTTTTTTTTTTTTTGCTTTGTGACTGTCAATATTTTTTACGAGAAAAGTGAAAAAAAGGGGCGTTTAAGAATTTAAAAGACGTGGGAAAATAAAAGACTGAAAAAAAAGGGGTAAAAATAAAAAAACGTGAAGACCTGAAAAAATACAAAGGGGAGACTTTTTTAATTAATTTTGGTTAATTTTCTTCCTTTAAAAAAATAATAAGTGTATTATTCTGTTTTCTAAAAAAAATTTTTGTCAATTGCACTTATTTTTGAAATTTCCCCCCTATAAATTAAAGGGTATCTAATATATTTCAAACTGTATACTACATAAAATACTTAAAATATATAAAGCATAGAACATAAGTAAAGGGTAATTTCTAATAAATTTCTATTTAATTTACTATACCAAATTTCCTCTCAATCACATTTTTTTTTTTAAAATCTATTACTGTAATACTTTAAAATTTTTCCCTATCTGCAAACTTTTTTGTGCAATATAAATTTTTGTTCTAAAATTCGTGTGAGACAGGTAGATATGTGCAGGAAATGTGTGCACCCGAGTGCCAGAATTTAGAAAATAAGATAATGAACTAAAACCCGGTAACTCAGAGTTTTGACGAAAATATTATGTTTTTTTCCCAAATTTGTGTTTTGTGGGTGTAGGTGCGAGTGTGAGTGTGAGTGTGAGTGGGTGTGATGTGGTGTGAGTGGGGAGTGGTGGTGTTTGTGTGTTTGGGGTTTTTTCTGTTTTCTGTGTCTGTGTTTTGAGTTTTATGCAAAGCTACATAAATTTTTTTTTTGGACCCTAGGGCGAATTCAACCCTTTATTAGTAAGTAATAAAAACAAAAGAATTAAATAAACACATTATAAAAATTAAATAGAAGTCCGAGATTTTTTATCAGTAACCTAAGGGTTGGTTTGGCCCCAGTTGGGGGCAGCTCATCCCCGTAGGCTTTTCTTTCGGTTTCCCGGGTGTCTTGGTGGGTGTAAAATTTCAGGACGCCCCCTTTCTGTGTGTCCCCTCCGTAAAACCCCCCACCTGGACAATGGGCAGTAGACCGGTTTGCCCAAAAACCCAAATTACAACCCGCAAGGTCATGGGGGGGGCCAACACCTGCTGAAACCTGGGGGAAGTGAGGGAAAGGGGTTCATCTGATGGGGCCGCAGAAAGGACTTCTGGAGACAAAGGAAAATAGGGGGGAAACAAACACAACATACACAAAAAAACACACAAAACACCCCCACAAACCCCCCGTCCCCTCACCCCCAGTCCCTCAACCCACCCCAAAAGTTTCCCCAACACCCTCACAAAAAGTCCAACACCCCCACCACTATCCATCACCCTCAAACCCCCAGTTCCCCCCATTACCACCCCAAAAAATTTACCCTCACCAAACCCGTACATACCCTTTATCACAAACCCTCACCTTCCCACCTTTCCCCACCAGCCCCGGGAAGTGTTGAAAGGGGGTTCCTCTAGGGGACACAGAGGGGCTTCGGGAAAAAAGTTCCTTTTGCCCTCCCCAAAACCCAAACCATCAACCCCACCACCGTCCTTCACCCCCCACCACAACAACCAAACACCAGCAAGGGAAAAGGGGGAAAGGGAGATTACTGAGGGGAACAAAAGATTTTGGGCTTGGAAACAGTCCTTCGCCCTCCACACCAATCCATCACCCTCACCGCCAGTCCATCATCCTCACCACCAGTCCTTCACCCTCACCACAACACCATCACCAGCAAGAGGAGTGTGGAAGGGAGTTCATCTGAGGGGACACAGATGGACTTCTGGAAACACAATCCTTCATCCTCCCCATCATTCCATTACCCTCACCACCTGGCCATCACCCTCACCACCAGTACATCACCCTCAGCACCAGTCCATCACCCACACCACCTGGCCATCACCCTCACCGCTAGTCAAGCACACACACCACTAGCCCATCACCCTTACCACAAGATCATCACCATAACCACCAGTCAATCACCAGCAAGGGAAGTGTGGAAGTGAGTTCACCTGAGGGGACACAGATGGACTTCAGGAAACACAATCCTTCACCCTCCCCACCAGTCCATCATCCTCACCGTGAGTCCATGACCTTCACCACCAGTCCATCACCAGCAAGGGAAGTGTGGAAGGGAGTTCATCTGAGGGGACACAGACGGACTTCTCGAAACACAGTCCTTCACCCTCCCCAAAAGTCCATCACCCTCACCACCAGTTCATCACCCTCACTACTAGTAGTTCACCCTCACCACCAGCCCATCACCCTCACTACCAGTCCATCACCCTAACCATCAGTCCATCACCCACCCCACCAGTCCATCACCCTCACCGTCATTCCATCACCCTCAACACCAGTCCATCACCCTAACCACCAGAACATCACCCTCAACACCATTACCCTCAACACCAGACCATTACCCTCACCAAAACACCATCACCAGCAAGGGAAGTGTGGAAGGGAGTTCATCTGATAGGACACAGATGGACTTCTGAAAACGCACAGTCCTTCCTCCTCCCCACCAGTTCATCACCCTCACCGTCAGTTCATCACCCTCCCCACGAGTCCATCACCCTCACCACCAGACCATCACTCTCACCACCAGTCCATCACCCTCACCATCATTCCTTCCCCTCACCACCAGTCCATAACCCTCATCATCAGTTCCATCACCCCACCAAACCCAATCCATCACACACACCACCAGTCCCATCACCCTCCCACCCGTCCATCATCGTCACCACCAGTCCATCACCGTCACCACCAGTCCTTCCCCCCTCACCACCAGTCCATCACCCTCACCACCAGGCCTCACCCTCACCACCAGGCCTTGACCCTCACCGCCAGTCCACCACCCTCACCACCAGTCCAACACTATCACCACCAGTCCATCACCCTCACAAACACACCTTCCCACGTCACTACAACACCATCACCAGCAAGGGAAGGGAAGGGAGTTCATCTGAAGGGACACAGACGGACTTCTGTAAACACAGTCCTTCATCCTCACCACCAGAAAAATTACTATCACCACCTTTCATCACCCTCACCACCAACCCATTACTCTCACCACCAGTCCATCACTCTCACCATCATCCCATCACACTCACCTCCCCTACATCACCCTCACCAACAGTTAACCCGCTCATCACCAGTCCATCACCTTCACCACCAGTACATCACCCTCACCTCAAGTCCATCAATCTCCCCACCAATCCATCAAACTCACCTCCAGTCCATCACTCTCACCAACAGTCAATGACTGGTGGGAAGTAGAGTAGGGGAAGTAAACACACACACACACACACACACCCACACACACATCACCACTATTCTATCACACCACCAGTCCATCACCCTCATCACTAGTCCCTCACCCTAACCAACCAGTCCATCACCCTCACCACAAGACCATCAACCTCACCACCAGTCCATCACCAGCAAGGGAAGTATGGAAGGGAGTTCATCTGAGGGGACACAGATGGACTTCTGGAAACACAGTCCTTCACCCACCTCACCAGTCAGGGCATCCTGTCCAACAGTCCATCTCCATTACCACCAGTGCAAACACCCTCCCACCAGTCCATCACCCTCACCACTAATCCATCACCCTCACCACCAGTCCATAACCTCACCACCAGTCCATCACCCTCACCAACAGTCCACTCTCACCGCCAGACCATTACCCTCACCACCATTCCATCACCCTCACCACCAGTCCCTCACCCTCACCACCAGTCCATCACCCTCACCACCAGATCATCTCCGTCACCAACAGTCCTTCCTCACCACCAGGATATCACCCTCACCACCAGTCCATCACCAGCAAGGGAAGTGTTGAAGGGAGTTCAACTGAGGGGACAAAGATGGATTTCTGGAACCACAGTACATCACCCTCCCTACCAGTCCATCATCCTCACCTCCAGACTATCACCCTCCCCACCAGACTATCACCCTCCTCACCAGACTATCACCCTTTCCACCAATCACCCTCACAACCAGTCCATGACTCTCACCACCAGTACATCACCCTCACCACCAGTACATCACCCTCACCACCAGTACATCACCCTCACCACCAGCCCATCACCCTCACCACCAGTCCATCACCCTCACCACCAGTCCATCACCCTCACCACCAGTCCATGACTCTCACCCCCAGTCCATCACCCTCACCACCAGTCCATCACCCTCACCACCAGTCCATGACTCTCACCCCCGTCCATCACCCCTCACCACCAGTTCCATCACCTCACCACAAGACCATTACTTCACCACCAGTCCATCACCAGCAAGGGAAGTGTGGAAGGGAGTTCATCTGAGGGGACACAGATGGACTGCTCGAAACACAGTCCTTCACCCTCCCCAACTGTCCATGACCCTAACCACCAGACCATCACCCTCCCCACCAGTCCACCACCCTCACCATCAGTCCATCACCCTCACCACCAGTCCATCACCCTCACCACCAGTCCATCACCCTCACCACCAGTTCATCACCCTCACTACCTGTCCTTCACCCTCACCACCAGTCCATCCCCTCACCACCAGTCCATCACCCTCACCACCAGTCCTTCACCCTCACCACCAGTCCTTCACCTTCACCACTGCACAATCACCAGCAATGGAAGTGTGAAGGGAGTTCATCTGAGGGGACACAGAAGGACTTCTGAAAACAGAATCCTTCACCCTTCTCACCAGTCCATCACCGTCACCACCAGTCCTTCACCGTAACCACCAGTCCATCACCGTCACCACCAGTCCATCACCGTCACCACCAGTCCATCACTGTAACCACCAGTCCATCACCGTCACCACCAGTCCATCACCGTCACCACCAGTCCATCACCGTCACCCCAGTTTCCCTCACCCCCACCATCAATTAATCACCCTCCCGCACCAGTCCATCTCCCTCACCACCAGTCCTTCACCCTCACCACCAGTCCCCTCACCCTTACCACCAGTCCATCACCGTCCCCCACCAGTCCTTCACCCTCACCACCGTCATCACCGTTTCCACCAGTCCATCACCCTCACCACCATTTTCCATTTATCCTCACCACCAGTCCTTCAACCTCACCACTACAACCCTCAAACCCGCAAGGGAAGTGAAGAAGGGAGTTCATCGAGGGGACACAGATGGACTTCTGAAACAGAATCCTTCACCCTCCCCACAGTCCATCACCTTCCCCCCCAGTCCATCACCCTCAGCATCGACCCTCACCCTCACCACCCGTCCATCACCATCCACCACCAGTTTTTCACCTCACCAAAACACCATCCCAGCAAGGGAAGTGAGGAAGGGAGCTCATCTGAGAGTACAGGGTGGACTTCTGAAAACACGTCCTTCTTCTCTCCCCACCAGTCCATTACCCTCACTGCCAGTCCATCACCCCCACCGTCAGTTCATCCCCCCTCCCCACCAATCCATCACCCTCACCACCAGACCATCTCCCTCCCCACCAGCGATCACCGTCCCAACCAGTCCATCGCCCTTCTCACCAGTCATCACCCTCAACACCCCGACCATCCCCTCACCACCAGTCCATAACCCTCATCACCAGACCAAAAACCCTCATCACCAGTCCTTCCCTCTCCCTACTAGTCCATCACCCTCAACACCAATCCATCACTAACACCACCAGTCCATCACCCTCACCACCAGACCATTGTCACCACCAGTCCATCACCGTCACCACCAGTCCTTCACCCTCACCACCAGTCCTTCACCCTCACCACCAGTCCTTCACCCTCACCACCAGTCCAACACCATCACCACAAGTCCATCACTATCACCACCAGTCCATCACCATACCTTCCCACGTCACTACAACACCATCACCGGCAAGGGAAGGGAAGGGAGTTCATCTAAAGTGACACAGACGGACTTCTGGAAACACAGTCCTTCATCCTCACCACCAGAAAATTACTATCACCACCAGTCCATCACCCTTATCACAACACTATCACCAGCAAAGGAATTGAGGAAGGGAGTTCATCTGAGGGGATGCAGATGGACTTCTGGAAACACAGTCCTTCATCCTCACCACCAGTCCATCACTCTCACCACCAGTCCACCACCCTCACCACCAGTCCATCACTCTCACCACCAGTCCATCACCTTCATAACCAATCCATCGCTCCCACGAAAAGTCCACCACCCTCACCACCAGTCACCATGACCACCGGTGCATCATCCTCTCCATCAGACTCATCACTCTCACCACCAGACATTAACTCACACCACCAGTCCATTACCCTCACGACCAGTCCACCACCCTCACCACCAGTCCACCAACTTCGCCACCAGTCCATCACTCTCACCACCAGTCCGCCATACTCACTGCCAGTCCACCCTCTCCACTAGCCCATCAGTTTCACCACCAGTCCATCACTCTCACCACCATTCCGCCATACCCACCGCCAGTCCACCCTCACCAACAGTACATCAATCTCACCCCCAGTCTCTTTCACCACCAGTCCATCACCCTCACCACCAGTCCACCACGGTCACCGCCACTCCTCTACCCTCACCACCAGTCCATCACACTAAACACCAGTCCTTCACCATCACGACCAGTCCATCACCCTCACTACCAGTTCATCACCCTCACCACCAGTCCATCACCCTCACCACCAGTCCATCACCCTCACCACCAGTCAATCACCCTCACCACCAGTCAATCACCCTCACCACCAGTCAATCACCCTCACCACCAGTCAATCACCCTCACCACCAGAACATCACCCTCACCACCAGAACATCACCCTCACTACCAGTCCATCACCAGCAAGGGAAGTGTGGAAGTGAGTTCATCTGAGGGGACAAAGATGGACTTCTGGAAACACAGTCCTTCACCCTTTCCACCAGTCCGTCATCCTCCCCATCAGTCCATCTCCATTACCACCAGTCCTCTACCCTCACCACCAGCCCATCACTCTCATCACCAGTGCATCACCCTCACCACCAGTCCATCACCCTCACCACCAATCCATCACACTCACCACTAGTCCATCACCCTCACCACCAGTCCATCACTCTCACCACCAGTCCACCACCATCACAACCACTCCACTGCCCTCACCACTAGTCAGTCACCCTCACCACCAGTCCATCACCATCACCGCCAGACCATCACCCTCACCACCAGTCCATCACCCTCACCGCCAGACCATCACCCTCACCACCTGTCCACCCTCACCGCTAATCCATTACCCTCACCACCAGTCCATCACCCTCCCCGCCAGTCCATCACCCTCACCACTAGTCCATCACCCTCTCCGCAAGCCCACCCTCACCACCATTCCATCACACTCACTACCAGTCCATCACCCTCACAACAAGTCCATAAATCCCACCACCAATCCACTACTCTCATCACCAGTTCATCACTCTCCCCACCAGTCCATCAATCTCACCAACAGTCCATCACACTCACCTCCCCTACATGGATGGTAGTTCATTGATGTGACTTTCCTGGATGGTGGTACATTGATGTTACCTTCCCGGGATGGTGGTACATTGATGTGACCTTCCTGGTATGGTGGTACATTGATGTGACCTTCTCGGGATGGTAGTACATTGATGTGACCTTCCCGGGATGGTGGTACATTGATGGGACCTTCCCGGGATAATAGTACATTGATGTGACCTTCCCGGGATGGCGGTACATTGATGTGACCTTCGCGGGATGGTGGTACATTGATGTGACCTTCCCATGGAAGTTGTGTCAAGCAGGTCTATGGTTGAGAGAAATATAATTGAATCAAATTTGATAAAAAAATATAACAGGTTTTAATAGGAGGATTAGTTCAGGGTTATGTTAGATTAATTTATAATTAATTGAGTTTATGAATATTTAAAGGAGTGCCTGACATGTCAGTCATGTTGTTGTTGACATGTAACCTGACCATATCTTCAATACACTTACATGCTCATCATGATGGGTCAGGTGTCATGTCATATGTGAGGTGATATCTCAGCCTTATAAGCCTTCATCTCACCTTGGATAATGTGACACGCACGTTGTCTTTTCCCCCTTTCACCTCACATTTTCCCAACTCCCTCACCTCACTTATCAACTCCCTCCCCTCAAAATAACAACCACCAAAAATTTTTCGTTTCATAGTTCGTAATATTTAATTTCACTTCCCTTTTAATATCGTTGTCTGTTACAAAAACTTTTCGCACAAAATTTTCCCCTCTGCCAAACATTTGCTTCAAGTTTTTTCCTTTGAGTGTTTCTTCACTTATTTCCCTCCAAAACTCTTGCTTTACTAAAACTCCGTTTACTTTAAAAATTTTATTGTGTTCTTAGTAAAAATGGCAAAATTTAAAGGGCAAAATGTTAGGTAAAAGGGGACACAGATGCAAGAAAATTTTCCCTTTTTTATTGGGGCAACTTTTTCCCCCCTTAAAAGCCCCGGGAAAAAGCAAAGGGTTTCCACCAAAATGTCACTTTGATACTTCTGTGTCCATTAGTCTTTTATTTACTAACACAAATATTTTTTTTGTTAAGAATAATTTTTTTGTATCCCCCCATTTTGCTAAATAAAAATGTTTTAAAACAAACCTTTCATCCCTGAAAAAAAAGATCTCTTAATTGCATTTTTAATAATTTTTTATTTCTAGAAGTACTTGAAAAAATTAGCTGTGGAAAAAGTAGAAAAATTGTCTGGTATTGGGAAAAGGGTTATAAAAATCCGGGCGAAATCCTCAAACCCCCTGTCAATGTTTTTTAAACATAATATTTATGTTCCATTTTATGGTATTTGCTATTTTTTATGGCGCTTTTTTTCCCCCCCCAAAACCCAACTATCACTTTCCTTCGTTTCCGTCTTTCGGACTTTTTTTCTTCCTAAACTTGGGGAAGATCCCTTCTTTTTAAAACATAAATCTCACGCAAATACAGAACAATAGAAAAAAAATTTATAACAAAAGGCTCTGAACAATAATTTATACCTAGCACAAAACTATGGGGGGGATAAGAACTTTGTACACAAGAAAAATTTTAAAACATTGGCGGGAAACACAGCTTTTTTTTGGTACAGTGGGCTTTGAAAAAACAAGAATCAATTTTTTTGCCCTCTTTACGAAATCAAAGAAAAATAATTACTTGTTGGGTCCTTGTTCCCCTGCAAAAAAGGGTCTGGGCCCCCTTTGTCAGATCTCAGTTGGGATTAAATATTAACCCGGCAAATTTATAACCCCCCTCTCAGTTCTCCCCCCTGGCCTTTAAATCTCTGGGATAAAAAAGTATGAGTTACGGGGTTTAATTTCCCCTGGTAAAGGAAAAAACCTCTCTCTTCAGTTTAAAAAATCCATCATTTTAAAACTTTTTTTTTCAAAAGGGTTTTTACCCCAAAATTTTTATTTATTGAAACCGGAAGATTCGCGGGAGAAAAAAAGTTTAAAAAAACCTTACTCTGGGGGGTGTCCCCCCAAATTACCCTTACTCGGGGGGGGTACACAACTTCCCCTTTATTTCTGGGAGGTTGTCACACCCCCCTTCCCTTATTTTGGAGGTGTCACCCCACTTCCCTTTAAACTCTGGGAGGTTTTCCAAAACCAACTTACCTTATTTGGGGGAGGTGTCCCCCACCACTTCCCTTAAAATCTGGGGGTGTCACACCCTTACCCTTACTTTTGGGAGGTTGTCCCCCCACTTATTTCCCTTGGGAGGTGTCACCCCATTCCTTTTCTCGGGAGGTACACACCACTTCCCTTTACCTGGGGGGTGTCACACCATTAAACCTTACTCTGGGAGGTGTCACCCCCACTTACCTTACCTGGGAGGTGTCACCCCAAATTTACCTTACTCTGGGAGGTGTCAAACCACTTCCCCTTACTCTGGGGGGGGGGTCACAAAACTTACCTTACTCTGGGAGGTGTCACCCCCAAACTTACCTTACTCGGGGAAAGGTTCACACCACTTACCTTCTTGGGGGGCCCACACCACTTACCTTACTCTGGGGGGTGTCACCCCAAATTACCTTACTCTGGGGGGGGTTGTCACACCACTTACCAAAATCGGGGGGGGGTTGTCACCACCCCCTTTACCTTACCCCTGGGGTGCCCAACCACTTCCCTTTACTCGGGGAGACCATGGCTTTATGAGAGGGGGAGATTTTGCTTTAAGACGGGAACCCAAAAAGGGAAACCTTTGCTTTATAAAGAAAAAGGGTGTACTAGGGAAAGGGAAACAGAAAATGGGAGGGGGGGGGGGGAAAAGTAGGGGGTACAGTAGTTACGAAGGAGGGGGTTTGCTCACTGCACGCAAAGGGGAGGGTTTCCCCACAAACGTTACAATTATGCAAGTGATCTAAAACCGTGGTATTTTACAAATGACAAAGTCGCTCCTTCCCTTATTACACAGTTTACCGCTAAAAAGAATTTTAAATTAAAACCCCGCCAAAAAGGATGACCGACAAAAGCAGTGGACAAAAACCCCTTTTACGCAATATGGAGGGGGAATCCGGGCTGCCTGACTGGGAAACCAAGAAATTTGTGTGTACCGGGAAAACTTACCCCCCACTATACCCAACACCACCTGTTTTTAACCCCCAACCCCTACACCCAAAACTCACCCCCTATTTCCCCACACTTTCACCCAAAACTTTACCCGCTATACCCAACACTACAACCCAAAAATCACCCGTATACCCAAAAAACTACCCCCAACCCCCTCCAAACCCCGTACCCAACACTCCCCCCAAAACTCCCCGCTATACCCAACACTAAAAACCCCAACATCACCCGCTATAACCCCAAAACTACCCCAACACTCACCCCCTATAAACCAAACAAACCCCAAAACACTACCCGCTATAAACCCCAAAATACAACCCCAAAACTCACCCGCTATTTCCAACCAAATACACCCAACACTCACCCACTATACCCCAAAACTACCCCCAAACTAAACCCCCTATAAAACCCCAAAACTGCACCCAACACTCACCCGCTATAACCCAAAAACTAAAACCCCAAAATACCCGCGTACCCAACATACCCCCCCAAAATATCCCCCTAAAACCAACCCCTAAAACCCAACATCACCCCCCTATACCCCAACTACACCCAAAAACTCACCTGCTATACCCAAAAACTACAACCCCAAAACTAACCCCCTTAAACCCCAAAACTACACCCAAAAACTAAACCCCCTTACCCACACTACACCCAAAACTCCATTTCTATACCCAAAAATACACCAAAAAATCAAAACCCCCTATACCCAACACTACACTAAAAACTCACACCCTTACCCCAAAACTTACCCAACACTAACCCCCATTTTAAAACCCAAACCTACAACCCAAAACTAACCCGCTAAAAACCCCCCACTACAAACCCCAACCTCACCTGCTATACCCCAAAACTAACTCAAACTCACCGCTTTTTACCCCAAAACTACACTCAACACTCCCCGCAAACCCAAAAACTACAATCAAAAACTCACCCCCTATAAAACCCAAAACTACCTCAACACTCACCCGCTATAAACCCAAAACTACACCCCAAAAACTCAAACCCCCTATACCCCAACCCCTACATCAACACTCACCCCCCTTAAACACACACTTTAACACTCACCTGCCCATACCCAAACCCCACAAAACCCCAACCCCTCACCCGGTTACCCAACACTACACCCAACACTCCACCGCTTACCCAACACTCACTCAACACTCACCCGTATTTCCCCAAAAATAAAACTCAAAAACCACCCGCTTTACCCAAACACTGCACTCAACACTTTACCCGCTAACCCACACTACAACCCCAAAACTCACCCGCTATAACCCAAAAAAGCACTCCAAAACTCCCAAAACCCTTACCCAACACTGCACTCAAAAACTCACCCCCCTATACCCCAAAAACTGCAATCAACCCCTCCCGGTATTTCCCAACCCCTCACCCAACACCACCCCCAAAACCCCAAAACCCGGGACTCAAAACTCACCCGCTTTTTACCCAACACTGCAACAACACCCCCCGCCTTTTCCCAAAAACTACAAATCAACTCACCAAACTTTTACCCATCACTCAACCCACTAAACAATACATTTCTAACCCAAAAATAATGTTTTCTACAAAACTTTTTGGTGAGTTGGAATAAAAAAAGGAAGATAAATAGAAAAACATAAAAAACGGGTTGAGAGGGAAATTTGTAAAATAAATTAGAAGGTTTTTTGTAATAAGGGAGCTAAAACCCAAAACAAGACTTTCATCACAATGATTTGAAAATTTTTAAATGAAAAAAGAAATTTGGGAAAAAAAGAAAAATTTTTTGCTAAGAAAAAAACATGTTTAAATTTGCCCCAACCAAAATTTTTTTTCAAGGAAAGGAAAAAAACAAAACCGTAAAAGAGAGGGAAGAAAAAATTTAGAGAAATTTGGAAAAAAACCCTTGTAATTTTTTGTATACTGGGTTTAAATTTGGGGGAATTTAAAAAAAAAAATTTCCCAGATTTAAGGGTCCCTTAACAATGGAGAAAAACTTTAAAACAGTCGGTTTTTTAAATTTAAAATAAAAACGAAAAAATTTATGGAAAGGTTGTCCCCTTTTTACTGTTGACTGTGAAAGGGGGCACACGAAGTGACACAGGGCCCCGGCCAACTTTTTTGGGTATTACCCCAAAAAAAAATTTTTGGGCGCGAAACTCCTGGGTTTAAAATTGAATCCCCACACGATTTTCATTCTTGCAACTTCAGAAATGGTTTAATAAAAAAATTTGTTTTTAATTTTATCAAAAGGGAAAATTGAAAAATTTTTTTTTTTTAAAAAAAAATAAAATTTCCCCAATTTTTCCTCGATTTAAATTTAAATTTTTGGCAATTTTTTTATTTTATTGAGGGTTTTATTTTTCCGAGATTTTCATTTCTACCCCATTTGTTTATAATTTACGCCCCGACCCCCACTTTGGAGTTGAGACAACAATTTTCTTCCCAAATCCTGTCCCCCAAAACTTGTTCTGGGAGATTTCAACTAAAGGCAAAATAAAATGGCGGAAAATAGCAAAAAATGTTGTTGCAGTGATAACAAAAGGGGGGAAGCTTTTGACTAGAACTCACACACACCCCGAACTTTTAAATCTTTGCACAAAAATTCCCAAATTAACCAGCAAATAATAGAGCCCACTAGACTTGGGGGAATAAAACCCAGACCTCATTTTTACTAACAAAGATGATCTGATAAAGAAATGTCCCCCATATTAAAAACAAATTTTCTCAGAAACAAACATAAACGGGTTCAACATGTTTGCGCGGAAACCCCAAAACCTACATAATGAGATTAAAATTGACGAGGGGGCTTTTCCCAAAATTCAACTTTCAATAACAAGAACATAAGTGGGGCCAAGTAAACCCAAATCCTAAACCCCCATTATAAAACCCGGGAAGATATACTAAGGGAACACAGACCCCAAATTATTCCTAGAACAGATTAAAATCGGGGGCCACTCGATGTATGGGTCAAGGTTTTTCCTTTAAGAAAAAGGAGTAGGAGGGAAAAAAGAAAGTGACAGGGGGCTTCCCTTTTCAGGCGACGAAAAAATGACAAGCCCGCTAAAAGAGGCCAATTTTATCTGGCCCAAAGCGTAGGGAAACACTGGGGCAATAAAAAAGCAAAAAATGAACCCAAAGCAAAAGGGGAAAATTATTCCAAAACAAAAATCGAGAAAAAACATTGGGCTCCTTTTAAACAAGATGGGTTTCCCACCCCAGATGACAACAAGGAAATGAGTGAGCTACTCAAGTCCCCAGTATGGTTTTAGTTTTTTAGCAAGCCCCTAAGCAGAAGAGTTTAAAATTTAAAATTTAATTTTTTTTTAAAAGAGCCAAAAGAATTTTGGTAAAAAACAAGCCCATCTGTGTTATTTGACGCCAAAAGACTTTGAACTGGCGATAAGCCCCCCATCAACCCTGCTTTTTAAAATCTAGGGGGGAAAGGGGCAAAGGTCACTGGGGGGTCCCCCCCAGTTACTTAAAAAGACAAAACCCTAAACCCCAAAATCCACAAAGGGGGGGGGGCAGTTTAAAACAATAGCAAAGAATACAACCCATACACTAACATTCCAAATCATAAAAAACCCTTTTAAAGGATCCCAAAAATGCAAGATCGCCACCCATCTTTGAACCCATCAATTCACAACCCAAGGCAGCATGGGTTTAGAGCAGGTCGCTCCTGTCTTTCACAACCACTGGATCGCTACGACAAGGTCCTAAATGTACAAGAATGGTATACAATACCGACAAGATGAAATTAAGACACATGTGAAGCATCTGGGTATCTTTATTGTAGACGTTTCGCCATTCAGTGGCTTTATCAATATAAATTCCAGGACATAACTTGAAGACAGTAGAACTATATACAGAAAATGAGGTAATCAGTCCCTCAACCTTGGAGTTGGTGCGAAGAGCACCGTAGTCGTGGAGATTCTGAAGCAGAAGCAAGGAGCCTGGCGCTTTTATACTAACGTCAGGTGTAAAGGGGACGTGTAGCAGATGAGGGCATAGTCACTGGAGGGGCGGGATTCCTCAGTGGAAGTAGGTCCTACCCAAAGAGATGGGTTAGTTGTAGTAGTAGTTGTCTGAGTTGATTCTGAGGACATGCACATAACTTTCACGACTACGACAACTACTACTACCTCGTCACCCCCTTCGGCCTATGTACCGCGGCTTCTTCATTCCAACGTATAATGAACGAGTTGACCCACAGCTTGGAAGGAGTAGAAGCCTACCTTGACGTCTTAGTGGTGTACAGTGACGAGTGGGAACAGCACTTGACGCGTCTCAGAGCATTGTTTGAGAGACTGGCGCACTACAACTTAACTGTCAACTTAGCCAAATGTAGTTTTGGTCATGCCAAGATTACCTATCTAGGCTTTTGTATCGGCCAAGGTGAGGTTGCTCCTATTGAGGCTAAGGTTCGTGCAATTTCTGAATTTCCAGTGCCACAGGATAGGAAAGGAGTACAGAGATTCCTGGGTATGGCAGGATATTATCGCAGGTTCTGTCCAAACTTTTCTCAGATTGCAGCTCCTCTCACGGAGCTTACTAGTAGCAAAGTTCAGTTCACCTGGACTAGAGATTGTTCAGACTCGTTCAAAAGGTTGAAGCACTTGCTATCCTCTGCTCCTGTGTTGAAGAGTCCTAATTTTAATCTTCCCTTCTTTTTACATATAGATGCGAGTGGTTATGCAGTGGGCGCTGTGCTGCTCCAACAGTCAACATCCACTGATATTTTCCATCCTGTATGTTACTATTCATCTAAGCTTAAACGACACCAGAAAAATTATGCCACTATTGAGAAAGAGGCTCTAGCTCTTGTGGTGTCCTTGGACCATTTTGACGTGTATTTGGGCACTTCCCCATTTAAAATTAACGTTTTTTCAGACCACAATCCACTCACTTATATTAACACCATGAAAAGTAAAAATGCTAGGATCATGAGGTGGGCCCTCAGAATCCAACCTTATTCTATTAGTATAAAACACATAAGTGGTCATTGTAATGTAATTGCTGACGCTCTGTCACGTCCTTAATAATTATCAGTTACATTAAATTAACGTAATTTTATGCCCAAATATCTTTTGTTACTTGCTATGTCAAATTCAGTAAAGTAACTTAATCCCTCCAGCCCATATTAACTATATATACTCATGTCATGTCTAATTATTATATTTATGTATTCACAGTATTGTTGTGTGAGGAGGAGACACGCTGAGTGTTGAATGGGTAGTGTGGTTCGGGTGATGTACTGCGTGACGCAACACTGTCCTGCCGCAGACCCCCCCCCTCACTACTCACCTTAAGCTGTTTCATACTCAGATGTTCATACTGCCTAGCATTCCACAACCACTACTTAAGAGTGGAATGCAGTCTCCTCTACTATGATCGAGCCTCAGTGCCCTGCTCGTCAGCGCTATCCTGTCTCTACACTGATGTACATAACCACGAGTATGCAGAGATACGATACTGTGTACTGCCCTAGGACTAGGGGCATATCCTAGTGACGGACGCTGTGAAATTGTAGTGGTGCTTGGCACAAGAGAGACTTTGATTAATGTTTATATTAAATTGTATTGATATGAGTAATCAGAAATAATGTGAAAGACATTAATGCAACTCCTAGTGCGACCCTCTGTCGTGTTGGGGGGGGGGGTTGCAACCCCTGAATGGGGTACAATGATTATTATGTATATATAATGTATATTACCTTTTCATATAATTTTATATTGCTTATATTTGCGATAATAGCTAAATCGTAAATGTATGACTTTATATTATTATTTGACTGTTATATTCTTATTTGACTTATGTTGTTAGGATGTACATAATATGTGCTCAGTTCAAGTCTTGATTGTCAAACTACTGTAATTATCGCTTGTCGCTCGTTATACTGCCGGCTTCTGAGCTGTGCTGTCCACGGGGCTATCACGTGATCGAGGGGGGGGGGTGTCTTCACCTCCCTTGAAGTACTCAGTCGGCTCTAGACTCGCTTGGTGGTTGGACAGATTGTCTGTCTCATTATTCTTGTTAGTTCTGTAGAACTCTGTTCACAGAACATTGTATAGACTTAGTGATTTTCGACGTTGTACTGAGGTTGTGTGTCGCTTAGACACTCTGAACATCTCAGGTCCTTAGCTATAGCTTCTGACCTAATTTTGTACTGGTTTCTGTGTATTGTCACAGTCAGGGTTTTTCCTATGCTGAACTTAGATTCAGTATTATGGGAGTTTTGTAACTTTTGTGGAGGATCTGCTGATGGTCCCTACTTAGTGTCGTTATATTATCTCCTTGTTCCTGATTCTGTGTCGCAGTTGCTTGTATTGCTATTGGGCTTTAGCATTCTTTTTGTTGTTCAAGCAGACTGTTCTGGTTGCCTGTCGGTCAAGAAGTTAGTTTATTTGAGGACTTTGTCAGTCACTTGTTTAAGTCTAGTCGAGTCGTGAGACATAGCTAACTACTTAGAGCACTTACACGCATACACACACTTACTTGTACATATTTGTAATATCTTATTAAATGTTAATGTACCTGACGGTACTTAAGAATTATAAATGTGATATGTGCTTTCAGCACAATAATATTGAACTCGAGAGATTGATTTTATTTTCATTACTGTGATTGATTTAATTTAATTTGATAATATACCACTAGACTTAATAAATTTATTAAATTTTAATTTCTCTAGTTAGTAGCCTACCAGTTGTAATCCTGAAGCACTATTGAATTATACTGAATTTTAATGGATTTTGGGACAAGGATACGACTACTTGTTACAAAACCCTAACGGGCGGATGCAAAGGGCAGCCCTTTCTAGTATTCACTGGAGATCTCTAAGCTTTAGAAAATCGCGTTTTTTGTAAAGTGGTGTGTGTGTGTGTCGGGGTGTGTTGTGTGTGTGTGTCTGTGTTGTGTGTCGTGTGTGTGGTCTCTGGTGTGTGTCTGTGTGTGCTGTGTGTGTGTCTTCTGTGGTGTTGTGTTGTGTTTGGTCTGTTCTGGTAGTGTGTGTGTGTGTGTGTGTGTCGGGGGGGGTGTGGGGTTGTGTGGTGTGTCTGTGTGTGTGTTGTCTGTGTGGGTCTGTGGTGTGGTGTGTGTGGTGTGGTGTGTGTGTGTGTGTGTCGTGTGTGTGTGTGGGTGTGTGTCTGTGTGGTGTGTGTGTGTGTGTGGTGGGTGTGGTTGTGTGTGTTGTGTGTGTGTGTGTGCGCGCGTGCGTCTGTGTGTCTGGTCTAGGTGTTACACACCAAATTGTGGTTGCAAGATCGATAACGGGCCCTGGTCCCCCCCCCCCCCTTCACTGATCCTGCTGGGGCCCTTTCTTTTTCTCTCTAGTTTGTCAACCTCTCTTGAAGCTTGTAGGTTCCTGCCTCCACACATCGCTTTCCGACTTTTCCCACTTCCTAAAAACCCTTTGATCGTCTGATCAAAAGTTTTCAGTTGGACCCCTTTTTTCTGTGTCCCCCCTAAAACATCCTGTCTCTGTCTACTTACCATTGCAAGTAGTATTTTGTTGTCGTTATCATTCTCCCCTAAACCCCCATGTCCCCCAGCTTCGTCGGGCGGATTTCCCTCAACCTTTCTCGGGGACAACCCCTTTTAGCCCGGAACTAATCTTGTTTCAAATTTTTGCACTTTCCTAATGCTTGACGTGCTGACCGTGTGGTTCCAAAAACTGTGCGCATACTCCTATGGGCCTAACATACCATGTACATGTCTTGAAGTATCCTTACAAAGGAAAAGGGAACGCTATTCCAGGCTTGCCAGGCCCCCCGATCTGCAGCATTATCTTTGATGGGGCTTCCGGAGACGGGCTGGGTGTTATCTCACCCCAAGATCTTTCTCCCTTGAGGGGGTTTTTGCATCTTTGTCTCCTAGCATACCCCTGTCGTGGTCGTCTTTCCCCTTTCCCGGATCTGCATGGTTTTGCTTTTGGCGAGATTGAATTCAAGAACCAGTTGCTATACCACGTGTTCAGCCTGTCCAGTCGTTTTTGTAGCCCGCTTGATCCTACCCGTTTTAATTCTCCTCTTTAATTTCAATATGCGAAGGGGGGACATTTCTGATCTGTCCCTTCCATCATTCTTTACATTAAAGAATAGCACTGGTCCTAATACTGCCCCTTTGGGGGGACCCCCCGCTGTCACTGGCGCCCACTATGATACCTCACACGTACCGTGACTCGTTGTTGTCTCCCTGTTGGGTGTTCCTGACCCACTGCAGTGCCCTTCCTGTTAATGCGCCTGACCCCACTTTTTCACTAATCTCATGTAGAAACGTGCAAAACCCTTTCCTGCAGTCCAAGAAAATGCATCAACCCACCCCTCTATCTCGTTCTTGCTTCTGTTACCTCCTAAAAAATCTCCAGAAGGTTTGGAAACGGGATTTCCTTTCCATGAATCCGTTCGGTAGCTTTAAAATCTTTTTCCTTTCCAGGTCTCCACCCTCTCCGACAATCCTCTCCATGACTTTGCTACTATCCCCAAACCTGGTCTTAGTTTAGTGCCTCTTTTCTGTCTCCTTTGTTAAAGACGGGGACTACATTTGCCGTTTTCCATCCCTCGGTAGTTCTCATTTCAAGAGATGATTAAGATTTTGGTTAGTGGCACACAAGTTTTCCGCCCCTTCTCAAAGGGCCCAAATGGGGAATTTTCGGGCCCCATCGCCTTTAGGTATCAAGGCGCTTAGCACTTCTGTACACCTCCCCCTCCGTGTTTGTCATCAAACCTTTGGGGTATATTCCCTTTGGGTGTTCCACCTGTGTCTTCCCAGATCTTCCCCTTCTCGGGCTGTAAAACTTTCTTAAATCTCGTTTACTCCAGACACCTCATACCGTTTCTTCTGGTTCCCTCACCTTCTTCTTCAGCCTGATCATCGGTTTTTACCTTGCCTTCCTCCGATGTGTGTGTGGGGGTTGGTGTGGTGGTACTCACCATTTTACTCACCTATTTGTGGTTGCAGGGGTCGATTCACAGCTCCGGGCCCCCGCCTCTTCGCTGATTGTATGGTCCCTCTCTCCCTGCCCCATACTCTACATACCCCCCCTTAAAAAAATGTATGGTTCCTGCCTCCACTACATCCCTTTTTAGGCTTTCCCTGGCCTGACTACTCATGACTGAAGAAATACTTCCCAACACCCTTTGATTCATCTGATCTTCAACTTCCAATTGTGACCTCTTGTTCTGTGTCCCATCTCTGGAACATCCCCCCTTTTTTCCCCCTTTTCTATTCCCCCGCATATTTTATATTCGTTATTTATCTCCCCTGACCCTCCGTCCTCCAGTGTCGCAGGGGCCATTTCCCCCAACCCTTTTTTCGTAGACAAATCCCCGTACTCGGGACTAGTCTTTTGCAAAAACCTTTGCACTTTCCAAAATTTCTTGACGTGCTTGACTAGGTGTGGATTCCAACTGGGGCTGCATACTCCAGTAGGGCCTGACGTAGATGGTATAAAGTCTTAAACGAATCCCTTTCGAGTATCGGGAAAGCTATCCGTATTTGCCAGGCGCCCTAGCTGCAGCATTATCTGATTGATTGTGCCCAGGAGATATGCTCGTGTTATACCACCCCCAGACTTTTTCCTTGAGTGGGTTTGCAGTCTTTGGCCCTAAAATATTGTGTCTCGGCTTCTTTTCCCTTTCCCCCAAACTTCATGTTTTCATTTGGCAGGGTTAAATTTAAGGGGCCTTCTGGGGCCAGGGTTGTAGCCTGTCCAGGGCTCTTTTGTAGTCCCCGGGTGATTTTCGTCCGATTTGATTCTTCTCATATACTTGCATTACTGCAAACAAGGCACTTTTTGATCTATCCCTTTCCCTTATGTCTTCACATAACCAAGAAAAAGAACAGGTCCAGACTGACCCCTGGAACCCCGCTTTTCACAAGCGCCCACTCTGACACCTCGCCGCGTACCTGACCTTGTTGCCCCCGTCAATATTCTCTGATCCCTTTCAGGCCTTTTCCCGTTATGTGTGCCGATCCCCACTTTTTTTAGTAACCTCTTGTGAAACTTGTCGAAGGCCTTCTTGCAGTCCAAAAATATGCTCGACCGCCCCTCCTCCTTGTCTTTCTTCTGTCACCTTTCATAAAAATCTAGTAGGTTTTGGGGACCAGGGTTTTCCTTCCCTGAAACCGCTGGTTGTCAATTAACCCTTTTTTTTAAAAGGGGCCCCACCACCTCCTCCTGATAATCTTTTCCCCGACCTTCATACTATACATTTATGATACAGGGCGTAGTTTAGTGCCTCATGTCTGTTTCCCCCCTTTTTAAAATTGGGCTACATTTTTCCATTTTCCATACCCCGGGGGTTTTCCCAGTTTCAATGAATTTTGAAAATCTTTGTTAAGGCTCAACAATATCTCTGCTCCCTCTTTAAGGACCCCCTGAGAGATGTTTTCTGGTCCCACCGCCTTTTAGTGTCAAGTTCGCATAGCAGCTTCTTCACCTCCTCCCTTGTTATAGTACCTCTCCAGCACTTGCTGGTGTCCCCACAGTTCTGATTTTTTGGAGTCCTCTGGTTTCCACTGTAAATACCTCTTTAAATCTTTGTTTTAGCCCTACAAACCTCTCGGTTTTGTTTCTTGTAATTCCCCTCACCCTTTCTCAGTCCCGATTACCGGTCCTTGACTGTTGTTTTCCCCCTGATGTGGGGGTACAACCTTCGGCAGTCTTTTCTTTGATGCTATGTCATTTCATATTGTCTCTGACCTCCCCCTTCTATTGTGCATATTCGTTTTTGGCTCCTCGGCTGATTTCTTTATTTTCCCCCAGTTCTCTGTCTTCTGTACCTTTTCCATTATCTAGTACACCTAGTTTTTGCCTCCCACATTTGGGGGAACCAAGGACTCGTTCTGTTCTTCCCATTATTTCGTTTTTCCCCTTTGGGAACAAACCCTCCTCTGCCTCCTTGCTTTTGTTCACATAGTCCATCATTTTTTGTACTGGGGTTTTCCCCGTCAGTTCCCCCTCCCACTAATGTCTTGAAGGGAAATTCCCCATGCCTGGTAGTTCCCCCTTTTGTAAATTTTGGTTTTTTTCCCCGCCTAACCCGCTACTCCTCCACTTGGACTCAACTATGATCGAAGCACGAACCACAACCCTAGCTCCCAGGGGGCCTTTTATACATATACCCCGATGTCCCAACTACCATGGTGAAACAAGGTCCACCTTGCTGGTTCATCCTCTCCCTTTTCTCTGGGGTGTTTCTAAATTTTAGCATGAGGTTTTTCCCGTACCCCACATCCACATCTTTGGGGTCTTTTCCCTGTTCGGGGCCCCCATGGGGCTCCAGGTTTTTTCCCCGTCAATCTCCTTTTGGGTTTAAATCACCCATAACTATAACTTTGCTCCCCCCATGTGTGCTCCCTGGCCACCCGGCTGTGGTCGACATTGCTCTGTTGCCTCATCTATTTTCCTGCATTTTGTGGGGGTTTACATTAATGCAATTATCACCTATGTCCCCCCAACTGGATTTTTTCCTCAAGTAGTTCCCTTTCGCCCGTGCCATCCCTTCCTTCCCTTTTCCCAAAAAAACCCCACTGGTTTTTTTAAAGAGCATGCAACTCCTCCTCCCCCTCCCTCCTCGGGGCTTTTCCCGAATTTATACCGGATGGGAAAAATTTAAACTGTTATTATTCTGGGGAGATTTTTTTCTGTAGTGCTATTATGTCGGGAATCTCTTTGATTCTTTCGTGCCCCTCCTCAACTTGTTTGTTATTCCTTCTGCATTTTTATCCACACCTTTCACTTCTTTTCTAAACTGTGGTCTGGGAGGTAATTTTGGGGTTTGGGGGAAGGGGGAGACCGGGTAAGGAACATGGGTTGTTTGTGGGGTGGATTTTTTGTAATGTTGTGGTGGGGGCTTTGGGATGGGCATGGTGTTTTGTTTTTTGTGTTTTGGTTGCATTTTGGGTTGACCTGGTTGGAGGCTTTTATAGGGAATTGTGAGGAGGCGATTTTATCTTCTTCCTTCTGGGGTCTCCTGTCCATCTTCTCCATCCCCCCTTCCTCCTTTCGCCTTTTTACCATCTCTCTAGTTTCTGCTTTCTTTTTGTTTCTGTCGCGGGCGAGATACACCTTCCTGTATCCGGGAGTCCCTAATCGTGCTTTCTCCTGAGGGTCCTGGGCCGGGCCTTCACCCTTGAAGGTCACTCTCACTGGCCGGGTTCTTTTTTTACAAACTCCCCCATTCCCGAAAATTTTTCCCGCTGGGTCAGCGTCTTCTCCTATTTCTTTCATGATGCTTTCAATTTCTTTTTTCCCCTTGTTTTCTTTCTTCATATGTTCCCCCTTTAATTTCCGGAGCCCAACACAAAACTGACCTCACCCTTTCATTCTCCCCCTGCATATCCCCTTTGGACCCCTCATTTAATTTGGTTTTCCCCCACTGCACTTTCCTTCATCATTTCACTGGCTAAAGTACTTGGGGTCAGTGGCCTGTCATTTTCCCCCCTTTTCGGCTTTCCCTTGGGCTCTGTTGTTGTCTGTTAGGGCCTCCACATAAAGCTTACCTTTCACTTTCTACAGTCTCCTCTGAAAGTTTTCCCCTGCAGTTGGCCCCCTTTTTTCCCTACATCCCCCTTTTTTGTAGCTGAGGTAGCAGTCTCTGTTTTCAACCCAAAAAGTTCTTTTTTTTTTAGCTGTTTCAATTTTTCAATTCCTTCTAAACTCTGTATCCTAGCTTTCTGCTTTGACATGCACCCCCACTTCCCCTTTCCATATTATCCTCTCTTCCATTTTCAGCAAGTTCTTCTAGTTTCTTTTTC
>NC_069454.1:35645608-35666486 GCF_026875155.1 Cherax quadricarinatus | reverse complement strand
TTGTCCCCGAATTGCTGTTCAGTAACCTGGGGTCTTGAGCTCCTACCAAGTCTCTCAAGCGTTCGGGCACTATCTTCTTGACTAATGCACGGAACCCAAACCGAAGACAGAAAAGCAGGTAAAGCAACATGCGTTGCTTTACGCACCCCTATACCTCCCAGTCGCACGGGGAGGGTTGCCTGATCCCATTGCTCATCCTCTAGTGACAGGTTCAGTGCCTTCTTAAAAGTTGATCTCAGGTGTGCATCATATTCATCAAGTGTTGGGTTGTCAAAAGAGGGTGCACACCTCAAGAAGTAAGTGAGTCTTGGCATAGTAAGACACCTTGTGAGGAGATACAGAGCATCAGGGGCATCAAGATCGCTTATTCTCTCCTCCATTCTCATAAGGTCATTCAATTTGTCCCTGAGGACAGTATCGATGGCCTGGTGACCCAGCGGTGCCCCCAAGAGGGTACTGTTGGACGGAGTTGTAGTTGAGATTTCCGGGAGGATTCTTCGAACAGCACTGATTATTTCCTGGTTCGCTGTGATGATTTCACACTTAGAGGGATTGAGGATGAGTCCCAAGTCTTCTCCCTGTGTTTTCACCAGTTGTAGGTCCCCCACGAGGGACTCTTCAGTACCTGCCAGAGTGCCGTCATCCAGGTACCAGATATTGAGCTCACTGCGTAGGCTGGAAGTTAGTTCTCTTACTGCCAAGCAGAAGAGAAGTGGAGCAAGTGGGTCACCCTGCTGAACACCCTCTGATGATTGAATTTCATGTTCTCCAAACAAAAGAATTGAGGGTTTGCTGTAGCCGGCTGAAATGAAGGGAAAGAGACTGGGGAACCGAACCCGAACAGCTGGCAAAACAGCATCTCTCCTCACCATATTAAAAGGCATTTCTAAAATCAAGTTTGACTATGGCCTTGTCTTCTGGTAGGTCCCTGATGTAGGCCCTTGCCGCATGAGCTGCAGCTTCACTGCCTTGAGAGACCCCAAAGCCCAGTTGGTGGGGCTGGAGTAAAGTGGCAGCTTCTACGCGAATGTTTCTCACTGCTGCTTTGGGCAACGAGACGGCGGAGAGTGTTTCCAACTGCAATGGGTCTGTTTCCCCCCATCCCTCTTCTTCAAAGCACATAGTGAGGCTCCAAAAAAAAAAGGGTTTTTAATTTCTTCTGGGATTCCCCCAGCCAGGCAATTGTTGACGAAAGTTGTTAACTCGGTGAGAAGAATTGATGCAGATTCACCGAGTACTGGATTTACCATCTCTTTGAGGTGCTGAGGTCGAATTCCAGTGTAAACCTCCTGCAGATCCTGCTGGAAATGACACGATCGCCTTATAGACTTCCGATTCTGGCAAAATTAATTGTTCAGTGATAGGGTCTTCCTCAGGGTTGTCGTTGATGGCTGTGGTGTCCCTGGTTGGATGCTTGACTCTTAGTGTTTGGCCGTGGTCTCATCCTTGGGGGCTACAGTGTCGTCACTTGTAATTATTCTTATTGCTCCCACTGTGTTACCTTCCTCAATTTTTTTGCTAACCTGTGCGCAAAATTTTCTCGTTCTCAGTAGGACTTTTCTTGGGTCTGCCTCTTTGATTCCTGCGATGATGGGGCAGGGGGACACAGTTATCCGTTCTTGGGTAGTTGCGCACTGCCTTGATAACTGACGTGGTTAGCAGTTTGCCTCGTCTTTCAGGAACTGCAAGACAGACATTGCCGAACAAGAGAAGGTTGCGCCATGCTTGGATGGTGCCTCGGGCTTCTAAGTTAGTGGAACCTCCATTCACCCGCTTAAGAAGGTCTGTGAATTTCCCTGCTGCATAGGGGCGAGCTGCTTTAGGGATGTGGGATAGTGTACTGCTAGCAGTGGATTTGAATGCCAACAGAAGGTTATCGCAAGTGACGAGGTTGCCATTGGAATTGTCATCTGCCTGTGGAGGCTGTGGGCTGCTCTCTGCTGGGGGCATATGTGATCCCGCACACCTATTGTGTGCACGAATACGGCCGTCCCTGTTGCGTGCTCGAAACTCTCCACACACCTGACATGTGCCTCTTCTTTCATTGTTGGGTGCATTGTTTCCCTGGCTTTGTGGCTGGCTGGCTTCATCGTCTGCCATACCTCAAACTGTGTGATAAGCACAAGCTGAAGGGAAAATGGCGCATGGCACATTCCGCATGTGGTTCATGGTGGTGGTGGTGGGGGGGGAGGAGAGGGGTGTCCAGTCCTTGTGGTGGGCGGTGGAAGATGTGTGCTGAGGCGGAGTAGGGCACTCACTCCCTCCCAGGACAAGTCACTATACACCACGATGCTCAGTGCACATGTTACTATACACCACTATGCTCAGTGCACTGCCCCCACTATCAACGACACACCGCTATACACTTCACATGCTATGCGCATACCATGCACATACTATGCACTGTACACTATAGAATATATACACTATACACACGGTGAACAAACACACCATTGTTGTAACACGAGCACACGGTGTATGCGCCTGTTTGGGGAAGGGGGGGGGACAGTTTTACCCCTCAACCTCCGCCTACTCCCCCTCCATTAGGCCTCCCCTCACCGACCTCTCCTACCCATAGGTGACCGTTATGTTCCCTCACTGAATTCACAAACACAGAACTTTTCTTGATTCTGACGGAATAGACGAAATGCGGAGTCTTCTGGCCCTTTCCAACACGACCAGCAGATATTCACACACCAGTCTGTTGATGATAATCCTGGCAGGTGTTCTTGATTGGACGATATTGTGCCAAAATCACAGAGCGAGATGCCCACAGCCTCTCTCTGGCAGAGGTGCCAGATATATATATATATATATATATATATATATATATATATATATATATATATATATATATATATATAATATATCATCGTGCATCTTAAAATAATATTTGATAATACTGCAAAGATTACGGTCATTGTGTAGCTATGCCTGTCAAACTATGTACCATCATCGACTCCAAGTTTGAACGGTAATATAATGATGAATGTGTATTAAAGGCTTTTCCTTCCATCACCGAAACAAGACATCCACTACCCCTCCATCACCCATCTAACCCATCGTCCATTATCCCTTCATCACTCATCCAATATATCATCTACTACCCCTACATCAACCCTCTTTTCAGCGCAAAACCATGCTGATAACATCCTTTCCACTATCGTATAATGCACTCTTGCTCTGAACACCTCACTACCTTCCATCATTTACGTAAAAGTGAATCATGGAGCCTTAATATGAGATTGTTACTGCTTTCTCGTTGAACTGAAATAATAATTATTGTGGCCTCACAAATATCTACGTACATTCTTTCTCAGACAGTAATAGGCGAAGGACCAACAAGTGTCACCATGCACAGACATGGAGACGGACCCTAGCTGAAGTTAAATCCCAGATGACTAGGCCTTGCTTGGTTGATTCTGAAGGTATTTTTCCCGGAATATGGAACCCAGTGCTGATAAATACTGGTGCATGTATTTAATGATAAACTGAAAAATCTGTAGCCTAGAGGGAAGGTTAATTATAATTATTTACTAGTGTTCTTAAAGTAAGGATTAAGCAATATGCTACCTATTTTGGGATTTGACAAGAGTGACAGTGTGAGGACTCTCCTAATAACATAATCATAAACTATAATTTTCCTCGCAAATCAAATCCTGGTGACAGAGTCAACTATAGTTCTTCAATAAAATAGTTCTTCAAGACAGGTTCTTTGATACTTATGAAAGGTTTTTGAAACAAGGTACTGAACGTGTTGTCAACGGTTAATTTGCTTGTGAAAGATAAATATATGGACCAATGTATCTGATACAACAGTTAGAAACGGTTGGTGAGGGGTGTCACCGTTGACCCCATCCCCCCCAGGTTAATAACCCCCACTCTCCTGTGTGGTTAGTAGCCAGTCCAGTGCAGAATCGCGAGGCAAGACGTGGGTTGTCAGTGAGTTATCTCTCTCATTCATTGTGTTCATTAAATCTTTGTTTCATATATGCATAATTAATCCAGTGTTAATAATTTCCTTTCATGTAATTTCTATTGATTTTTGCCTCATTTTTATATTCGTTGTCTTGTTTTTCTTACAATTGCTATGACTATGTATGAATCACCCCTTAGTAGGCTGGAATATTGCTGCACACTAACAGCACCTTTCAAGGCAGGTGAAATTGCCGACCTAGAAAATGTACAGAGAACTTTCACGGCGCGCATAACGGAGATAAAACACCTCAATTATTGGGAGCGCTTGAGGTTCCTAAACCTGTATTCCCTGGAACGCAGGAGGGAGAGATACATGATTATATACACCTGGAAAATCCTAGAGGGACTAGTACCGAACTTGCACACGAAAATCACCCACTACGAAAGCAAAAGACTTGGCAGACGATGCACCATCCCCCCAATGAAAAGCAGGGGTGTCACTAGCACGTTAAGAGACCATACAATAAGTGTCAGGGGCCCGAGACTGTTCAACTGCCTCCCAGCACACATAAGGGGGATTACCAACAGACCCCTGGCAGTCTTCAAGCTGGCACTGGACAAGCACCTAAAGTCAGTTCCGGATCAGCCGGGCTGTGGCTCGTATGTTGGTTTGCGTGCAGCCAGCAGCAACAGCCTGGTTGATCAGGCTCTGATCCACCAGGAGGCCTGGTCTCAGACCGGGCCGCGGGGGCGTTGACCCCCGGAACTCTCTCCAGGTAAACTCTCTCCAGGTAGTGCATCAGATGCTACTGTAAATATACATACCACGACTCATGACACAAACATGTCTCATGACCGTAATGTTTCTTTACCTTCTAACATGAAGCAGAGAGTAAATAAACTTTTCATTTATTACTGGGAACCACTATATGATGTTCATATTTATGGTGAACGTCCAGGTAACCCTGATTACTGGTTGGCATGTATCGCAGTGCCGCTAACAATGTGTTTGGTGGTTCAGCTTGTGAGGGTTGTATAATTAAACTCGCTCTTTCGTGTATAGATGCTAGTGTTCTCATAAACTCTCGTCAATGCGATGAAACCATACCACGGATGGGGGTAGAACCCGCGATCAGCAGAGTCACAAAAACTGCAAGACCGACGCGTTAGCCACTGGAACCGCTAGCTACCTATTGGATGAAGCATATTGTAGCAAAGCTGGTCCAATTGGCTAATGCGTCTGTCTGAAGTTTTTGTGACTCTCTGATCGCGGTTCTAACCCCACCCCCGAGGTATGGTTTGTTTGGGCAATCGTGTCATTGCGAATTCTTTTCTTGGTCAATGCATATGATATTACTCGTTGGACACAGCATGAATTCTTTTTCCGCGTGTGTATTATTTACCATCAACTGTTTCAGACTACTTTGTATTGCTGAGGAACTGAACCATAGATTTTATCATGAATCTTTGCAAAATTTTCCGTTACTACTGTCTAGACAAATGCTAAGAGGAATTTCAGCATCAATGTGAGTCTTCAACCTTCATACGCGAAGGCTACTATCTCGTTAGTTCATATAAACTATCAAGTACAATAATGCACAATCATATTGCTTGATAGGCAACATGTGCTATCAAGTACATATTGCCACTTTCTGCTTACTGTAATTCTCAGATAATCTGCTTACGCGTAAGTATGTGAACGAATTGCAGTTTCTACTAAAATATGCGATCAATTGCTTGATCAGGTACTTTCCTTCTTTTCAATTCTAAATCTAATTATTGTTGTTGTTACTATAATCATGGGGAAGCGCAAACCCTAGGATTATACAAAGCGGCCTGTGGGGAGAGGGAGGATGGAAGGTATTCAGGCTTAATTTCAGGGAACTGAGCATAAATCTAATTGCGGCCCTAGATCAAGAGAGAGCCCCTCACCATCATCAAGAACTCTTTGATGGATTCTAAACTCTAAGGGTCAGCTGCATCTACAAACACGCTTATTATCTGTGTGGTATCTAGTAATTCTCAGAACGAGTCTTATGATCAGTCCCGTCCCCCCTTTCTAAGAATAGAGCAATGATACTCATTCCGTAGCGTCTGAAAACGAATCACAGTAACATTAGTCCTAGAAAGTGTTACAATTGTGCTGGTTGTTTCAGAAGCAACGCCGCACCAAATAGCCCGTCTGTGTAATGTATCATACTGGTGGCATTAGAATAGAAGGCGCCGTAATGCAACATACTTCTCAAATTAAACATACCATAATGCACTATCCAAAATATCATGCCCATTCGTACTTATCAGTAATTTACTTGCATGGATAATATGTAATCTAGAATTTTCTCATGTCGCCACATACCGTGGTCACAGAAGTATTAGCTGAAACATGATTTTCAAAATAACCAGAACTCTTCTCAAGATTTGGGAGAAGCCATGAACCCAAATCAAGCCGTCCAATTGGTGAATGTAACTAACAGTCAGCATGGCATTCTCCCTCTCAGCAATCTTCTCTGATGTCTTATGCAGTCTCGAGGATGAGACCCTCATTGTTTTGGCATGACTTTCATGAAGATTTTTTGAGATGAACTTGATTAAAATCAAGGTATTCACTGACAAATCTGCGCCTCACTCTTGGCCTGTTTGCACGTCCATTGATGCAACTATAGGTCCATTGTAGAAATTTTCAGTGGCTCGATGCAACCTTTCATGACTTCATGGACTCAGGTGTGGCAGGTCAAAATCGCTCTAGGCCTCGTCAGAGATAGAGAATTTATAACTTTTCTTGCTGATCAATCAATTTTCAAGGTTATCTTCTACTGAGATTTGCATCAGTGCGCAATCTCTATATATTTTGCTTGACCCCAGTATCAATGGCATGGCCGAATCGACTACTTGGACGTACCATTCTGGGGTCAATCAACTTGAATCCAAGATATGCCATAACCGCGTCGGAGCAATGTAGTCTTGGACTAGTCTTACAGTCCGCTTCCTGTGGCATTTTCCAGTAACGTAACCAAGCAACCAGACAGCTAGTAACACTATATACATGTGTGGAAAACAACTCTAACAACTTCTTGCAAGCAGGATAGATCTGTGGCAGCTGCTTCAGGTGGGTCCAGTGGATGCTCAGACACCTTGGGCACTAAATTAATTCAAGTAGTATTCTTCCTAAGGAGGACCCTTGTTGGTAAACGACTATATGAAACAAGTTAGCCTTCTATTGTTGATATCACGGGCTCAGTTTGCAGAAAGACGTTTCTGTTGCGGCTAGTGCTCTCACTTAAGTGTCAGAATGTTTCCTCGTGATCACAGAGAGATATAACTAGTGGCTACAGTAATTCATGCAGGATGAAGTTTTGTCAAACCATCCTTGCATATTGTACAAGAAGATCTATCTATGTTCATAAGCAAATACGGCTAGTCAGAGTACCACCTCAGAGCAAACAACGCCCACATTGACCTTGTTCACTACTACATCCCCTTTCAGGTAGGGGGACGTGTTGTCACCATACCCAGAGGTTTGGTGCTCTTTCATGCTCTTTCTCCCGGAAGAGTCCGATTCTGTTCCAACGGTAGAGGAAAAGATTCAGCTCCTGCTGACTTCCCCCCCATATGAAGTTATGAATTTGTTGTATGTGTTACTTAACAAATTTATTTGCCCCATAGTATTTCAATTGAACATTTTTGGTAAAAAAAAAAAACCAGGCCTATATAAATACCTACTAGAAACTACCACCTTTCAACAAAATTTCTATAACGAAAGTTAGTTCAAACCAGATGCGTTGAAGACGATGTCATGCTCCTAGCAATTGAATCGTGGAATGCGTCTGTGATTTTATCATTCATGAAAGATGGTACTTGGCACCCAGTAATTGATTTTAGGAAGTTGAATTCTAAACCAATTTCAGATCATTTCCCAATTCCAGGTGATTTATAATGTAACATAGGAGACAGCAAAGCGTTTTCATCTCTAGATTTTTAAAAGGTTTTGGCAATTCCTTCTTCATGAGGACAGCCAAGATCTAACATGTTGCCTTTTCCACTCCTACAGGTCATTTTCATTTCTTAGAATGGCCTTCATCATTCTTGATGCTCATGAACATATTTCGAAGCCTCATGGTGTACTTGAGATGATTGATTTTGTCAGTCCAAAGATAAGCAATTGTTGAACTCATCTCAAAGATATGTTTGAATGGTCGGTAAGCTTAAAAGAAACCTATTTTAAAAAAAACATAAAAAATCTCTAATTCAGTTCGCAAACAGATATCAAGTTTCTTTCTTGGTCACATAGTCACTTCAAGAGAGTTACGACGACCATGTAAAGTACCGCCGTTCAATAATTTTCCAACACCAACAACCTGCTGGTGCCGTAAGAGCCTTTGTATACATAGCGTGTCATTGCATTTTTTTCTTCTATTGCAGTCCTATGAGATGAGTTAGGAAAGGATGCTTCTATTATTGGACTTTCCGTCAAGAAAGGACAATTTAGACTTTAAAAAAAAGTTGAATTCTGTTCTTGAGTTAACATTTCCAGATTTAAAAAGCTTATCGTCTGACTACAGACGCTAGTTCCATAGTCATAAGTGCTACCCTATTCAATGACTAATACCAAAAATAAGCCCGGCTGAACATTAATACCATAACTTGAGGCAGAAGCTTTAGCCATAGTTTGATCTTTGAAGTGCTACTGAGATTATTTTACCAGTACCAATTCAATGTCTTAACATGTTCTTCCACTGATTCCAATGTTCCAGAAAAAACAGAGTAAATAAGGGTGTCTGTGGGTTATGGACCTGATTAGGTCAGTGATTCCAGTAAAGTCAATTATGGTATCACCCCAGAAACCTGCCTTCCCTTTTCACACTGTTTGTCTGAATTCATTACCTTTAGTTTACACAAGTGGGGCAGAGTGCGGTGGGCCAGAGTGGCAAGCACCCTTCACAATCGGCCCCAATAAAATACAAGGAATGCACATCAATGATACCCAGGCACTGTGTATATAGGAGAGCTGTTCATCGTTGGACACCTGAGATGCTTGTATTGTGTATACGTGCAACAGGCTGGCAAAGCAGTGAATAGCTTTTTATTGCTGTGTGAAATGTATCTAATTCATGAAGTACTCTACCATTCGTGTTGAATGGTATTGATTACTTCACTATAACAAGGCCTGTCGTAGGATATAAGTCATCCTAATTAACCAATGCTGTTAATTGATTCTGCACAGTTGGGTCAACTCTTGGTCCGCGACTTTCACTATCACTTTCACACTTCACTCGCGCACAAGATATTCGTAACTTGTCGGGTACGCAGAGGTCACTCATGGTTGGTTGGAATAAATGCCTGCTGTTCACAGTTGAGTAGTGTGAGAGGTGATGTAAAATGGCTAAGCTATATTAATCTAACTAACTTAGCTTAATTACAATATAAGTAGTAGTGTATAATACATTAGACCTAAGAACTTCATTACTAATAAGTCTTATAAATTAAGAATGAAAAGGGAAATGTGGCACACCCGCTCAATAGGAATAGATGGATCTGCTCTTTCCCTTTACCGCTTCCCCCAACTTAGGGAGGTTTAAAACGTGCTCTGGAAACCAAAAGCCTGCATGATTTTCCACACAAGGGGAGGAGGGAGTTGAACCTGTCAAACAAGGTCATGGATTATAGGCCCTTGATACTTGTTGAGCTATCTTCACATCCTTACGTGTCGCAAGGCTGGGGGTCTCTGTCGGGGGCATACTCACTGTGCGACAATTTATTGAAAGTGGCACTAAACTGTCAGTGGCCTAGCACACACTGTGCGGTGGCCTTGGTCACACAACAATGTTTTCCCCCATGAATTAGGGTAGTGTGGTATGGGTTGCTTCGAAGGGAGCTGGCATGCCTCCCATGTCTGAGTGAATGCCCAGTCGGTTTAGGGCTGTGCTAACGAAAGTCTGCGAGAATCCAACTGACAAACAAGCCATTAATTGGTTTTGACATACTGGGTGACCTGGAATTCATTAGTACTGGTGTATTTGGTGGGGCAGAGTATAACGGACTGCGGCCGTTTAACAAAACGCGTACGTGGGGCGTCATTAATCATGATCCGACAACCAATGCCGTTTGGGATATAAGATAAGAGGTAGCTGTATTTCCTAGTAAGGAAGAAATCACAGTACCTACCTACCTACACTACACTAAATCACCAGACCTACTGAGTGGCCTCCAGAGTGTCAAATACATAACACAGCTTTAATTACATAGCCCTCACAAGCTGACCACCAAACACATTGTTAGCATAACTGCGAATACATGCACACCATTACGGTCATGAGACATGTTATGTATATTAACAGTAGCATCTGATCCACTAAGGGGTGATTCCTCATACATAGTCCCAAAGCAACTGTAAGAGAAATGGACAAAAGATAAAACGAATGTAAAAATGGAGGCAAAAACTATAGAAAATACATAAATGGGGTCAAAGTAATTAGTACTGACTTAATTCTACTACTAAAAAAGCAATTAATGAGGCACAATAAATGAGAGAGAAGATAACTCGCTCGCAAAACCCACCACTGTCTTCCTTTATACAGATTTTACAAATTTATCAATTAATACATGCAACCAGTCTTTATCATGCACATCCGTATTCCGAGAAAAATACCATAAGGATCAACCAAGGAAGGGCAAGCCATCTGGATTTAACTTCAGCCAGGGTCAAGTCTCCATATGCAAGTTAGTTGCAATCCAGTGCATGGTGACACTTTGATGGTCTCACCCATTACTGTCCCATAAATAATTACGTAGATATTACTAGTAAAGGCAACAATAATTATTATTTAATTTTCGACATGAAAGCATAACGATCTCCTAACACAGAAACTCTCTTAAGATTACGCAACAATATATTTTAAAGCTTGTACCTAAGAGTCATCTACTTTCCGGTATTGTGTTTCCATTAATATAATGAAAAAAAAAACTCCCGATCCACAGTTGCTGTGTGACATCTATGAGGTCAGCGCCACTCCTTAAATAGATAGTAATTTAATATAAAGCTCCAAGATTACGCTTCGCTCTCAATAACTGTACAGTGAAAGGTATTTTGAAGTGATAATTTAACATACTGGTTGAATATATTCTCCAGATATGACATGGTCATCCAGTCCTCTCCTGTTTAAAAATTCGCGATGGGTTCGTACCAATCACTTTTCTTCCGCTTCCCATATTTACTGATAATGTTCCAAGCTAAGACTCCATATCTACAATCTCGATATAGTCAGAGCGCTTTATAATAAAGCACTGCGCACGTGCGAACACACACACAAATAAACACACACACAGGTGTCAGAGTGGTTTGCGCCTGTGACGAGCGGGGTTCCACGAAGGATCAGAGTCCTAGGACCGTGGGGGGGGGGGGGGGGGGTGGGTGGGGGGGGGGGTGGGGGGGGGGGGGGGGGGGGGGGGGGGGGGGTGGCGTCCTTTTGGGCTTCTGGAAATGAGTAATGAACTGATGGAATGATAGGCAGAGTCGTTGACCCAGGAAAAGCCTCCTAGTATCCCGCAACTAATCCCTCCCGCTGGACTACCGGGGGTAATTAACCCAGGTTGGGGACAGACCGAGACCGGGTCAGGAGTGGGGGTTTAACATCTATCAAAGAACTACCCCCCCCGCCTCCCAAGAGCGAACTGTCTCGCTTTGAGTGGGGGGGACATGCTAGTTCACGAACCGCTAGTGAGACTAGAGGAGAAGTGTGGGTGGGTGGTACGGGGCATGCTTCCCCTATCCCAACCCAAGCTTGAGGGTTTAGGCTGAGTTGCTCAATCCTCCCGCCATCTTCCGCGCCCTTGCCCGCCACTCCCCCCCACCACCACCCTCCCCCCTCCCGCCATCGCCTTCACCCCCTCCCCCGCTGCCCGATGCGCGATCTCCTCCCGAGCCGTCCGGTGCAGCCCACGCACCCGCGCCCCCGCGTCCCCACCCTCCCCTCCGCGCTCCTCAAGGAATGGGTTGTTATTGTTCTTGTTTTGTTGATCCCCTACAAACAACCCCCCTTCACATTGCTTGACGTGGGGTGGTGGGCTCTCCCCATCCCATCCACTCCCACGATTGCCGCCGGCTATGCCAGGCAGCCTTATCATGAGATTCTGGGGCCCCCCCTACCCCGTCAGGGTACGTCCCGCCCGCCCGCATTGGATGATGGGGGGTGTAAGCTCCTTACCACCCCCCACTGGCAACCGTGAGCTGGAGATTAACGCTCTGCGGCCCGCCTCTTTGCGCTCTTGCGCCCCCTCCCCGGCACCAGCTCAACCCCACACTTCCCCCCCCCCGACCTCTTTCCCGGTCTCCCCGTTGGGGGGGTTTAGTGTTGGTGGGTGCATCCCCTCTTCGCCCCCACGCTCCGGGTCCGCTATAATCTGTACCCCGCCATCTTTCAGTTTGCTCCTTCGTTTAAAACTCTTACTCGAGCCAGCGCCGGTCACTAGCTCGAGCGACCAACCGGAGGGTTACTTCCTCGGCCTTACGATCCCCGAGGTGGTAGCCCTTACGCATACAGGGCGTTATCTGTCAAGCTCCCCTGCCGATGGGCCCCTCCCGGGCTTAACCCTGCCCGAGGTTACTTCTATTGTGTGATATCCCGGTATTAAAATCGTCCTGGCTCCAGGCCGCCTTCTACCTGATCCTCCCAATGGCGGTCTCGAGTCTCTTCCCCAGGTGAAATAATGGGGGCCAACCCCGGCCGTTGCTGAGCGCCTGGCGCACGTTCCCGGTGGGCTGCCGCACACACCCCGCGCCTTACACACCGACCTCCCGGGTAGGGGTATCAGCCCGCCTCCCCGGCTCCTCTACCTACCCACCAGCCTCACAGCAACCCAAAGACTCAGCCACCAGGGGGGGTTTCCAACCGAGACCAGTGCAGCACCACAAGCCGTGGTGGTCGCTCTGGAATCCGCACTGTGACCCCCCCGCTGCCCTACCCGCCCTCCAGCCCCCAATTACGCTATCAGCCACCCGCCAACCCCGCCCCCCGGCTGTGGACCACCGTAACCCCCCTCCCACCGCCTGGTTTACTCAGGCCCCCGCCGCCCTCCCAGGTCCGGCTGCCCACGCGACTGGAGACCGCTGAGCCGTTACGCTCTTTCACCTTTCCGAGGCCGTGGACGGCGCGGGCGCCTGCTCTTTTCCCTATTCCGCTCCTGACAGGCTTCCATTACCCTCCCCCAGTCACCATTCTCAAGCCCGGAGCAGCCGCCGGCGCGGAAGGGGGGGCCGCCTGAGCCGCCTACCATCCTACAATTGTTCCGGGTGATCGCTGTCTCATCCGTCGGTCCGGGAGGAGGGGTGTGTGGGGGGGGGGGGGGGGGGGGCGCGCATCTCCTGCGTGGGGGTGGGAGATTGGGGGTGGGGGGAGGAGGGGGGAGTCTTCTGAAACTGAGGGGGGGTTTCGCCCTCCTCGCAGAGGCCGCTTGCCCCGTCCCCCCAGCGGACACCGACCCGCGGCCTTTCCCCCTATTCCCTTACAGTTAGTTCTCACCCTGGGGCCACCTCGTCGGTTAATGCCCCCGGGGCCCGACCAATCTGGGGGGGTCCCCGGGCCGCGCCCACCGCCCGCCCGCCTCATCATACTTCCACCTTTCAGACCTTGCCGCCACTCCCGCTGCCATACTCTACAGTGAGGTTACGTGCTGCCCGTCCGTAAGGGCCACCTTCCCCCCAGACCCTCCCCACAATACCCCCGCGCTCGTAACGCTATACGGCTACCCTGCGAGGGTTGAGGGCCGCCCATAATTCTACATCCTTCGCCCCGACGGGCGACATCGGCTCATTCCCCCCCCCGGGCGACGCTTATTACCCGTGTTTGCCCTATCTCTCCCAACTCTCCCCTACCGGCCAGAGGAAATGTCCCCCCCGCCACTACAACGTCGGAGCAAAGGGGATGGCCTATAGAGAGTGTTAAGGCAAATGACAATCAATACACTGGCGAAGAGTAGGGATAGGGCTGACATGATAACAACATAAAAAATACTAGAGAGGAATGACAAGTTGGATATAGGGACAGATTTACATAGATGAGACACAACAACAGGGCGGCACAACTGTAAATTGTAGCTACAATAGAGTCAAAAGTAATTGTTAGGAACTATTTCTTCAGTCCACAGAGTTAAGAAAGTGGAGCATCTGGAGACTGAAGCAGAGGAGGGCATGATGCATACATAAGTTTTAGGGAAGAGATATGTCAGCTCATGGAGGCGCAAGAGTGGGCCTAGTATCAATCCAGCGAAGAGTGGGACCAGGAACATGACTCGAACCGCCACCACAAATAGGTAAGTACACCAACGTAATGAGCAGGACAGAAAAACCAGGAAGACTTGATATTAACATACAAAATACCTGAAGAAATGGCTGGGAACAGGCAAAAAAAAAAAAAAATTACTTTTAGAAATCAATAAACAGATACTGATAAAAGATAAAGCCACCGAATGTCCCTGGTTTGGTCGGAAGAGGACAGACGCAGTAGAAGACAAAAGAAATGGATAAGTTAGGCATTTATGCATATTTTAAGAGGCATGTACATAATGGACCACGAGGCCAGGAGGGAGTGTATCTGGCTCCTCTCCACAAATAAGTGCAGGGCAATGAGCTAATATTCGACCGCTGATACACATTCAGGCAAGTAAATTAAGGTGAGCACATACGTGTGTGAGTACATACAAGGCAAGCATAAATGTAGTATCATACAGGTTAGCACATACGTGTGAGTACATACAGGTACATATATGTGAGAACATACAGGTGAGCACATGTGTGAGTACATACAGTGAACATAAGTGGGTTGAGTACATCAGGTGAGGAGCACAAAATGAATGAGAGCAATGGTAACACACATGTGTGAGTAGATACAGAGTGAGTACCCACACACAAACACGCCACCAACGTGACAGAGAAAAAAATCAAGCAAGACAATACATAAAGTGGTGTGGTGAGAGAAAATAAATATTCACACTGCCGGCAAGAGAAATCTTAAGATTTTCTCGTGCGTGAACCATTTGGGATTTTGTGCTCACACAACGAGGTAAAAGAGTACTCATTATATGACTCCTAGAGGAGTAGCCCATTGTTTGGTACTCTCCCGGTGGGGCACCTTTTAATAAGAGAGGTACCCATTTGTTTGTGTACCCCCGGTGGGGCACCTTTAAGAGGCCACATGTAACTTTTCATTTTTGATTATCTTCCTCTGACTTCTTTCTCGATTCCATTTCGTCCATACTCGAAAAACGCCTCATGCAATCGGCTTCGCATTTCAAAATTGGTGCATGGGTAACTAGGCCAAATTACTTGGAACAACTAGCATGCATACGTGCCCTCTGACCTAATTGTTAAAACCTTCCCAGCAATCCTGAATGGCTGGATAACATCCTAAAACCCAGTGGCAATAATCACAGACGTTCTACCAGGCCCTCTTCCTAAGTCCACGATGGTGAAATTGAAATTGAAAACGTATATATGGGGCAGATTTGGTCCATTTTATTTGTAAAATTGGACAAATAAATTTCGTTTACTACTTTAGAAAAGATTCCAGTATATTTTGGCTGACACATTTTAGGGCCAGATGGTAACCATTAATATTTTTCCTTTGGCTTGTAGGTCAAATTTGTTTATGTAGTAAAATAGATAAAGAAAGAAAAATCGGTGGAAATCAGTGCCAAAACTGAGAAAACAAAACGAGATCCACTTCAAATTTCAGCACTGGTGTAGTTTCTTGAACACCAGGATCATGCTACTGTTGCGTGCCATAAGACTCTTGAACACCAGGAATCATCTACTATTGCGTGCCATAAAAGACTCTTGAAAATAACACAGGATCAATGCTACTGTTGGCTGCCATAAGACTCTTTGAACACCAGGATCATGCTACTGTTGGGTGCCATAAGACTCTTGAACACCAGGATCATGCTACTGTTGGGTGCCATAAGACTCTTGAACACCAGGACATCACCTGTTGGGTGCCCATAAGACCCAATTGTAACTTTACTCAGTATTTATAATATCCTTTTCCTTCTGCAACTAAAGCAATGCTTTTTCAGATTGGGCTTCAAAAATTTTATTGACAATATTTTAATAATTAGGAAAATATTCCTTAAGTTTAGCACGAACAGGACCAAGTTTGAAATTTTACTGAAATTAATAAACTTGGAATTACTTGAGAATTCCTTTTCTGATCGGCTTCAAACTTTTACCATCGGTGGAGTTTATTAAAACAGCCTGTCACACCTGACCTACAATAAATTCCATATAAGAGAATTTATTATGTAAATGGTGTTACCACACACAGCTAGTGAGTCCTCTTCTAAATCACCTTCAAAGTCTAAATGGTGCTGGTGTATCTTCATTACAAGTATTTGTTTTAAATCTGGGAGGAGTGGATGCTAGTTTGCCATTTTTTAAATCATTTAATAAAAAAAAGTAAAGAATCAAATATTTTTTTTCTGAGGGAGTTGTAGAAAATTTTATAAAGTAATTAGAAAAGTAAACTAAAAAAAAAAAAGAATTTTTGTTTTTTGTCTTCTATGTTTAACGAGGGAAGACTTCCTTATTAACGAGGAAGACTTCCTTATTAACGAGGGAAGACTTCCTTATTAACCAGGGAAAATTGTGATACAAATTAACATCAGAGATACAAAGGTTATGCTGTGAGACACAGTAACAACAGAAACACAACGGTCACTCTGTGAGACGCAATAACAACAGAGATACAAAGATCATGATGTACAACCCAGTAACAACAGAGATACAAAGGTCACGCTGTGAGACACAGTAACAACAAAGATACAAAGGTGATGTTGTGAGACACAGTAACAACAGAGATACAAAGGTCACGCTGTGAGACGCAGTAACAACAGAGATACAAAGGTCATGCAGTAAGACACAGTAACAACAGAGATACAAAGGTCGTGCAGTAAGACACAGTAACAACAGAGATACAAAGATCACGCTGTGAGATAAGGGGCGGGGCGCATAACAACAGACTACAAAGATCATGCTGTGAGATACAGTAACAACAGATACAAAGATCATGCTGTGATATACAGTAACAACAAAGATACAAAGATCATGCTGTGAGATACAGTAACAACAGATACAAAGATCATGCTGTGAGATACAGTAACAACAGAGATACAAAGATCATGCTATGAGATACAGTAACAACAGAGATACAAAGATCATGCTGTGAGATACAGTAACAACAGAGATACAAAGATCATGCTATGAGACACAGTAACAACAGATACAAAGATCATGCTGTGAGATACAGTAACAACAGAGATACAAAGATCATGCTGTGAGATACAGTAACAACAGATACAAAGATCATGCTGTGAGATACAGTAACAACAGAGATACAAAGATCATGCTATGAGATACAGTAACAATAGATACAAAGATCATGCTGTGAGATACAGTAACAACAGAGATACAAAGGTCGTGTTGTGAGACCACAGAAACAACAGAGAATACAAGATCACATGCTGTGAGATACAGTAACAACAGAGATACAAAGGTCGTGTTGTGAGACACAGTAACAACAGAGATACAAAGATCATGCTGTGAGATACAGTAACAACAGAGATACAAAGGTCGTGTTGTTTAGAACACATAACAACAGAGATACAAAGATCATGCTGGAGATACATAACAACAGAGATACAAATATCATGCTGATGAGACACAGTACCAACAGAGATCAAAGATCATGCTGTGAGATACAGTAACCAAACAGAGATAGGCAAAGATCACGCTGTGAGAACACATAACAACAGATACAAAGATCATTCTGTAGATACAGTAACAATAACAACAAGATACAAAAGATCATGCTGTGAAACACATTAACAACCAGAGAGATACTAAGAGATCATGCTGTAGATAAAGTAAACAACAAGATACAAAATGGGAATCATGCGTGAGACACAGTAACACCAGAGATACAAAGATCATGCTGTTGAGATACAGTAACAACAAGATACACGAAGATCCTGCCTGTGAGATTAAAAGTAACCACCATAGATACAAAGATCATGCTGTGAGATACAGTAACAACAGAGATACAAAGATCATGCTGTGAGACACAGTAACAACAGAGATACAAAGGTCGTGTTGTGAGACACAGTAACAACAGAGATACAAAGATCATGCTGTGAGACACAGTAACAACAGAGATACAAAGATCATGCTGTGAACACAGAAACAATCAGAGATAATAAAGGATCATGCTGTGATACACAGATAACATATCTTTGTATCAAAGTTAAAGACACAGTAACAACAAGATACAAAGGAGTTGTTGCTGTGAGACACGTAAACAACAAGATACAAAGTCACGCTGGAGACACTGTAAACAACAAGGTACAAAGGTCAACGCGTGAGACACAGTAACAACAGAGGAAAAAAGGTCACGCTGTGAGACACAATAACAACAGAGGGAACAAAAGTCACGCTGTGAGATACAGTAACAACAGAGATCAAAGATTCATGCTGTGAGATACAGTAAACCATCAGAGATACAAGGTCCACCTGTGAGACACAGTAACAACAGAGATACAAAGATCACGCTGTGAGATACAGTTAACAACAGAGATACAAAAGAATCACGCTGTAAGATAACAGTAACAACATAGATACAATATCACGCAGTGAAAATACAGTAACAACAGAAATACAAAGATACACGCTGTGAATACAGTAAGTCAGGGGGCCAACAGAAATATAAAGGATAACGCTGCGAGATACAGTAACAGCAGAGATAAACAAATGAACTCGCTGTGAGATACAGTAACAACAGAGATACAAAGATCACGCTGTGAGCTACAGTAACAGAGATACAAAGGTCATGCTGTGAGACACAGTAACAACAGAGATACAAAGATCATGCTGAGAGACACAGTAAAACATCAGAGATACAAAGATCACGCTATGAGATACAGTAACAACAGAGATACAAAGGTCACGCTATGAGATACAGTAACAACAGAGATACAAAGGTCACGCTGTGAGATACAGTAACAACAGAGATACAAAGATCACGCTATGAGGATACATTAACAACTAGATACAAAGGTCACGCGGTGGAGATACAGTAACAACAAGATAGCAAAGATCACGCTATGAGGCTACAGTAAAACAAGAATACAAAGATCACGCTGAGTGAGATACATAACAACGAGATACTAAAGGTTCTCGCTGTAGATTCATAACACAGAGATACAAAGTCATGCTTGAATACAGTAACAACAAAGATACAAAGGTCACGCTGTGAGATACAGTAACAACAAGATACAAGATCACGCTAGAGCTAAGTAACAACAGAGATACAAAGACCACGCTGTGAGATATGCTGTGAGATACAGTAACAACAGAGATACAAAGATCACGCTGTGAGACACAGTAACAACAGAGATACAAAGATCACGCTGTGAGATACAGTAACAACAGAGATACAAAGATCACGCTGTGAGATACAGTAACAACAGAGATACAAGGGGTTTCACGCTGTGAACAACAGTAACAACAGAATATAAGATCACGCTTGAGACACAGTAACAACAAGATTACAAAGATCACGCTGTGAGATACAGTAACAACAGAGATACAAAGATCACGCTGTGAGCTACAGTAACAGAGATACAAAGGTCATGCTGTGAGACACAGTAACAACAGAGATACAAAGATCATGCTGAGAGACACAGTAACAACAGAGATACAAAGATCACGCTGTGAGATACAGTAACAACAGAGATACAAAGGTCACGCTATGAGACTACAGTAAACCAACAGAGATAACAAGGTCACGCTGTGAGATACAGTAACAACAGAGATACAAAGATCACGCTATGAGATACAGTAACAACAGAGATACAAAGGTCACGCTGTGAGATACAGTAACAACAGAGATACAAAGATCACGCTTTGAGCTACAGTAACAACAGAGATACAAAGATCACGCTGTGAGATACAGTAACAACAGAGATACAAAGGTCACGCTGTGAGATACAGTAACAACAGAGATACAAAGGTCATGCTGTGAGATACAGTAACAACAGAGATACAAAGATCACGCTGTGAGATACAGTAACAACAGAGATACAAAGGTCACGCTGTGAGATACAGTAACAACAGAGATACAAAGGTCATGCTGTGAGATACAGTAACAACAGAGATACAAAGGTCACGCTGTGAGATACAGTAACAACAGAGATACAAAGATCATGCTGTGAGATACAGTAACACAGAGATACAAAGGTCACCTGTGAGCTACAGTAACAACAGAGATACAAAGTCACTGCTGTGAGATACAGTAACAACAGAGATACAAAGGTCATGCTGTGAGATACAGTAACAACAGAGATACAAAGGTCATGCTGTGAGATACAGTAACAACAGAGATACAAAGATCACGCTGTGAGATACAGTAACATGCGAAGAAAGTCAAATAAAGTAAATAGCTATAAAACATAATTAAAATAAAATTTTAACTGGATTGCCTGACCATGTTGGTCAGGCTGGCTGGAAAGTTCTCCTCTTCCAGCTGAACCAGGTTTCCAGGCTACCCGGGTAGACGTATTTACTGGGCACAGATTTATGTGTCTCCATCCCTGCCATAACGTCTACCCTTATCTATATATTTTTATCACTTGTGTTATATTATCATATATGGGAAGTGCTGCATGTAGTTGCCAATATTAACAAGCTGAGCTCCTCTCTGAGGAAATGCTGGGTTTGTTCACCTTTCTTGTAAGTTACCGTTACTGTACTAGTCACAACTGCAGTCAGCGTTGGTAACAGATGGGATAGAAACATTAGTTGCTAGTACCGTCAGACCAGTACCATCGTTACCATTGACTTGCTAAGTAAAACTCAGAAACTTAATATTACGGCAGTATGGTGCAGTGGTCAACAAGGTCGCCTCTAAAGTGACGAAGT
>NC_069454.1:35624365-35645108 GCF_026875155.1 Cherax quadricarinatus | reverse complement strand
TGAGGGGGGAGGGTTTAACTGGGTGTGGAAGGGATGATTGTGGTGGTGAGGGTGATTTACTTGGGTGAGGGTGAAAGGATGGTGTGAGGTGATGGACTGGTGGTGAGGGTGATGAACTGGTAGTGAGGGTGATGGGCTGGTCGTGATGGTGAAGGACTGGTGTTTAGTGTGATGGACTGGTGGTGAAAGAGACTGGAGGGTGAGATTGATGTACTGTTGGTGGGGTTGGACTGGCGGTGGGTATGGCGGAATGGTGGTGAGAGTGATGGACTTGGTGGTGAAACTGATGGCTAGTGGAGAGGGTGGACTGGCAGTGGAGTATGGCGGACTGGTGGTGAGAGTGATGGACTGGTGGCGAAGGTGGTGGACTGGTGGTGAGGGTAATGGACTGGTGGTGTGAGTTAATGTCTGGTGGTGAGAGTGATGAGTCTGATGGTGAGGATGATGCACCGGTGGTCATGGTGACTGTGGTGAGGGTGATGGACTTTTCGTGGGAGCGATGGATTGTGATGAAGGTGATGGACTGGTGGTGAGAGTGATGGACTGGTGGTGAGGGTGATGGACTGGTGGTGTTAGTGATGGATTGGTGTTGAGGGTGATGGACTAGTAGGGAGAGGGAAGGACTGGTGATGAGGGTTATGGACTGGTGATGAGGGTTATGGACTGGTGGTGAGGGTGATGGTCTGGTGTTGAGGGTGATGACTGGTGAGAAGGGCGATGGACTGGTTGGGAAGGTGATCGACTGGTGGGGAGGGAGATGGTCTGGTGGTGAGGGTGATGGATTGGTGGGGAGGGTGATGAACTGACGGTGAGGGTGATGGACTGGCAGTGAGGGTAATGGACTGGTGGGGAGGAGAAGGACTGTGTTTTCAGAAGTCCATCTCTGTACTCTCAGATGAGCTCCCTTCCTCACTTCCCTTGCTGGAGATGGTGTTTTGGTGAGGGTGAAAAACTGGTGGTGATGGTGATGGACTGGTGGTGAGGGTGATGGTCTGATGCTGAGGGTGATGGACTGGTGGGGAAGGTGATGGACTGGTGGGGAGGGTGAAGGACTGTGTTTCCAGAAGTCCATCTGTGTCCCCTCAGATGAACTCCCTTCTTCACTTCCCTTGCTGGTGATGGTGTTGTGGTGAGGTTGAAGGACTGGTGGTGAGGATGATGGAATGGTGGTGAGGGTGATGGACTGGTGGTAAGGGTGATGGACTGGTGGTGAGGGTGAAGGACTGGTGGTGAGGGAGATGGACTGGTGCTGAGGGTGATTAATTGATGGTGAGGGTGATGGACTGGTGGTGACGGTGATGGACTGGTGGTGACGGTGATGGACTGGTGGTGACGGTGATGGACTGGTGGTGACGGTGACGGACTGGTGAGAAGGGTGAAGGATTCTGTTTCCAGAAGTCCTTCTGTGTCCCCTCAGATGAACTCCCTCCTCACTTCCATTGCTGGTGATTGTGCAGTGGTGAAGGTGAAGGACTGGTGGTGAGGGTGAAGGACTGGTGGTGAGGGTGATGGACTGGTGGTGAGGGTGATGGTCTGGTGGTTAGGGTGATGGACTGACTGTAACGATTATGGGCTGGTGGGGTGGGTGAAGGACTGTGTTTCCTGAAGTCCATCTGTGTCCCCTCAGATGAACTCCCTTCCACACTTCCCTTGCTGGTGATGGACTGGTGGTGAAGTAATGGTCTTCTGGTGAGGGTGATGGACTGGTGGTGAGGGTGATGGACTGGGGGTGAGAGTCATGGACTGGTGGTGAGGGTGATGGACTGGTGGTGAGGGTGATGGACTGGGGGTGAGTCATGCTGGTGGTGAGGTGATGGACTGGTGTGAGGGTGATGGACTGGTGGTGAGAGTCATGGACTGGTGGTGAGGGTGATGTCTGGTGGTGAGGGTGATGTACTGTGGTGAGGGTGATGTACTGGTGGTGAGGGTGATGTACTGGTGTGAGAGTCATGGACTGGTTGTGAGGGTGATTGGTGGGAAGGGTGATAGTCTGGTGGGGAGGGTGATAGTCTGGTGGGTGGGTGATAGTCTGGTGGTGAGGTGATGGACTGGTAGAGAGGGTGATGTACTGTGGTTCCAGAAATCCATCTTTGTCCCCTCAGTTGAACTCCCTTCAACACTTCCCTTGCTGGTGGTGAGGGTGATATCCTGGTGGTGAGGTAGGACTGTTGGTGACGGAGATGATCTGGTGGTGAGGGTGATGGACTGGTGGTGAGGGTGAGGGACTGGTGGTGAGGGTGATGGAGTGGTAGTGAGGGTAATGGTCTGGCGGTGAGGGTGGACTGTTTGGTGAGGGTGATGGACTGGTGTGAGGGTTATGGACTGTGGTGAGGTTATGGACTGCTGGTGAGGGTGTGGATTAGTGGTGAGGGTGATGGACTGGTGGTGAGGGTGATGCACAGGTGGTAATGGAGATGGACTGATGGACAGGATGACTGACTGGTGAGGTGGGTGAAGGACTGTGTTTCCAGAAGTCCATCTGTGTCCCCTCAGATGAACTCCCTTCCATACTTCCCTTGCTGGTGATGGACTGGTGGTGAGGTTGATGGTCTGGTGGTGAGGGTGATGGACTGGTGGTTAGGGTGAGGGACTAGTGATGAGGGTGATGGACTGGTGGTGTGATAGAATAGTGGTGATGTGTGTGTGTGTGTGTGTACTCACCTATTTGTACTCACCTATTTGTGGTGCAGGGTCGATCTACTCCTGGCCCCGCCTCTTCACCGTTGCTACTAGACCCTCTCTCTCCCTGCCATGAGATTTATCAAACCTAGTCTTAAAACTGTGTATGGTTCCTGCCCCCACTACGTCATTTTCTAGGCTATTCCACTGCCTTACAACTCTATGACTGAAGAAATACTTCCTACTATCTCTCGACTCATTGTGTCTTCAACTTCCAATGTGGCCCTTGTTTCTGTGTCCCCTCCCTGAACATCTGTCTTGTCCACCTTGTCTATTCCACGCAGTATTTTATATGTCGTTATCATGTCATCCCCTGACCCTCGTCTCCAGTGTCGTCAGCCGATTCCCTTAATCTTTCTTCATAGGATTCCCCTTAGTCTGAACTAACCTTGTTGCAAACTTTGTACTTTCTGTGTGTGGTTGTGTGTGTGGTGTTTATTCCCCTACTCTACTTCCCCTTCTCTACTTCCCACCAGTCATTGACTGTGGTGAGAGTGATGGACTGGAGGTGAGTTTGATGGATTGGTGGGGAGATTGATGGACTTTAGGTTAGGGTGATGTACTGGTGTGAAGGTGATGACTGGTGATGAGCGTTAACTGTTGGTGAGGGTGATGTGGGGAGGTGAGTGTGGATGGATGATGGTGAGAGTGAAAGGACTGGTGGTGAGAGTGATGGGTGGTGGTGAGGGTGATGAACTGGTGGTGATAGTAATTTTCTGGTGGTGAGGACGAAGGACTGTGTTTCCAGAAGTCCGTCTGTGTCCCTTCAGATGAACTCCCTTCCCTTCCCTTGCTGGTGATGGTGTTGTAGTGACGTGGGAAGGTGTGTTTGTGAGGGTGATGGACTGGTGGTGATAGTGTTGGACTGGTGGTGAGGGTGGTGGACTGGCGGTGAGGGTCAAGGCCTGGTGGTGAGGGTGAAGGCCTGGTGGTGAGGGTGATGGACTGGTGGTGAGGGTGAAGGACTGGTGGTGACGGTGATGGACTGGTGGTGACGATGATGGACTGGTGGTGAGGGTGATGGACTGGTGGTGTGTGTGATGGATTGGTGGTGAGGGTGATGGACTGATGAGAGGGTTATGGACTGGTGGGTGAGGTGAAGGAATTGATGGTGAGGGTGATGACTGGTGGTGAGAGTGATGGTCTGGTGTGAGGGTGATGACAGGTGGGGAGGGTGATGGACTGGTTGGAGTGGTGATGGACTCGTGGGGAGGTGAATGAACTGACGGTGAGGGTGATGAACTGGTTGGGGAGGAGGAAGGACTGTGCGTTATTCAGAAGTCCATCTGTGTTCTATCAGATGAACTCCCTTCCACACTTCCCTTGCTGGTGATGGTGTTTTGGTGAGGGTAATGGTCTGGTGTTGAGGGTAATGGTGTTGAGGGTGATGTTCTGGTGGTGAGGGTGATGGACTGGTGTGGAGGTAAGGACTGTGTTTCCAGAAGCCATCGTGTCCCACAGATGAACTCCTTCCACACTTCTCTTGCTGGTGATGGACTGGTGGTTATGGTGATGATCTTGTGGAAAGTGTGATGGGCTAGTGGTGTGTGTGATTGACTAGTGGTGAGGGTGATGGCCAGGTGGTGTGGGTGATGGACTGGTGCTGAGGGTGATGTACTGGTGGTGAGGGTGATGGCCATTTGGTGAGGGTAATGGAATGATGGGGAGGATGAAGGATTGTGTTTCCAGAAGTCCATCTGTGTCCCCTCAGATGAACTCCCTTCCACACTCCTCTTGCTGGTGATGGTGTTGTGGTGAGGGTGAAGGACTGGTGGTGAGGGTGATGGATTGGTGTGGAGGGCGAAGGACTGTTTCCAGAAGTCCATCTGTGTACCTCGATGAACTGCCCTTTCCACACTTCCCATGCTGGTGATGGGTGTGGTGAGGGTGAAGGACTGGTGGTGAGGATGATGGACTGGCGGTGAGGGTGATGGATTGGTGTGGAGGGCGAAGGACTGTTTCCAGAAGTCTATCTGTGTCCCCTCAGATGAACTCCCTTCCACACTTCCCTTGCTGGTGATGGACTGGTGGTTATGGTGATGATCTTGTGGTAAGGGTTATGGGCTAGTGGTGTGTGTGATTGACTAGTGGTGTTGTGATTACTAGTGGGAGGGTATTGCCAGTGGTGATGATGGTAATGTGAATGATGTGGTAGGATGAAGGCTTGTGTTTCCTGAAGTCCATCTGTTTGGCCCCTCAGATGAACTCCCTTCCAACTTCATATGCTGTGATGACTGGTGGTATGGTGATGCTTGGTGGTAAGGGTGATGGGCTAGTGTGAGATGTGTTGACCAGGGTGATGGTTAGATGCCAGGTTTGTGGTGATGGACTGTGCTGAGGGTGAGTACTGGTGGTGAGGGTGATGGCCAGTGGTGAGGGTAATGGAATGATACGGAGGATGAAGGATTGTGTTTCCAGAAGTCCATCTGTGTCCCCTCAGATGAACTCCCTTCCACACTCCTCTTGCTGGTGATGGTGTTGTGGTGAGGGTGAAGGACTGGTGGTGAGGGTGATGGATTGGTGTGGAGGGCGAAGGACTGTTTCCAGAAGTCCATCTGTGTCCCCTCAGATGAACTCCCTTCCACACTTCCCTTGCTGGTGATGGACTGGTGGTGAAGGTGATGGTCTTGTGATGAGGGTGATGTACTGGTGGTGAGGGTGATTGTCTGGTGGTAATGGTGAGGGACTGGTGGTGAGGGTGATGGACTAGTGGTGAGGGTGATGGACTGGTAGTGAGGGTGATGGACTATTGGTGAGGTTGATGGACTGGTGGTGATGGACTGGTGGTGTGGTGGTGTATGTGTGTGTGTGTGTGTGTGTGTTTGCTTCCTCTAGTTCCATGTCTCCAGAAGTCCGTCTGCGGGCCCTCAGATGAACTCCCTTCCTCACTTCCCCAGGTTCAGCAGGTGTTGGCCCCTCCCCAGTGACCTTGTTGGGTTGTAACTTGGTCTTGTCTACCTGGTCTACTGCCCAGTCTGTCCAGGTGGGTGGAATTACAGGAGGGGACACACAGAAATCTGCGTCCTGTAATTACACCCACCAAGACAGCCTGGAACAGTAGACCAGCCAGACGAGACTGAGCTGCCTCCCAACTCGGCCACCAAGCTGAGGTTACTGATATAAAATCTCGGACTTCTATTTATGTTTCGTAATGTGTTTGTTAATTTCTTTTGTTTTAATTACTTAGCTATATAAGTGTTGTAATTCGTCCATATGTCCACAAATAAACATATGTAGCTTTGCATGAACTCTACACACACAGACACACAGACACACACACACACACACACACACACACACACACTCACACACACACTCACACTCACACTCACACTCACACACTCACACACACACACACAAGCTTGAAGAAACATAATATTTTCGTCACACTCTGAGATACCTGTTTACTTTCATTATCTTATAATCTAACCCTTATGGCACTCAGGTGCACACATTTCCATGCACATATCTACACTGTCTCACTCGGATGTTAGAACTAAATTATATTTCACAGGCAATGATGGGCAGACATGGAAATTGTTAAGTATATACAGTAATAGATTTATGAACAAAATGTGATTGAGAGTGCAAATGTATAGTGCATTGAATAGTATTTATGAAAATAGCATAAAAAACGGTTTTTTAAAGCTTTTAAAATAGTTAGTATAATGTTTGTTAAAGTTTTAGTTATTTAAAATATTAAAAAATAAACCTTAATTTTATATGGGGAAATTTTTTAAAAAATTTTACAATTGAAAAAAAGTTTTTTTTTAGATACAGCAAGAAAAACACTTATGAATTAATTTTTTACAAAGATAAGTTTAAAACCCAAAAAAATTAAGAAAATCTCGCTTTGGGAGTTTTTTCTTCACGTCTTTTTTCTTCACGTCCTTTTTAAACTTTAAAAGTCTTTTATCCTTTACCGTCTGTTAACCTTTACGTTTCCTTTTTTTTAAATATTCTCGAAAAAAATTTTGATCACAAAGACCAAAAAAAAAAAAAAAAAAAAAATTTTGGGAAAAAAATTAAGGAAAAATTTTTTAAGACTGGACTGGTTTTGAAAAAAAAATAATCAACTGCAGATCCCACAACCGGCCGGAAAAATCTCCTTTTTATTGTTTCCTTTAAATTTTCCCCCTTAAATTTTGTTTTATAATGTTTCCCATTGTCCTCGAAAATTATTGTATTATTCTTGTATGTTTCATGTGTGGTACTTATTGCTGAAAATGTTCTTTTTCCTTTTTTGAATGTTCTTAATGTTCCTTGTTTTGTTAAATGTAAAAGTTTTTTAAAGGTTTAAATTGCACTTTTTCTTGGTTGGGTTTTCTAAAATGTTGTACCCGAAGGGTTTCTACTAGCACTGAGAGTGCTTTTTTTTGCGTTTTAAAGTACAATTTTTTTCATTACTACCCTGTTCTTGCAAGTTTACTTTTTCCTTTCTTTTATGATATTGGGAAATTAATGGGATTGTTCTTTATGTGCTTTCGGTTTTCCCTTTTAAAACGTAATACATTCCGTTTTCTCCCAGTTGACGTGGGTTGTTGTCCCTTTTTGACGTCAGCTTTTAAAATCCACACTGTTGTTTACACAAAAAACTTAATGTTTTTCCCACTGCACCTTCAACAACATCCTTTTCAAAAACATTTATATCTCCCTCAAAAAGGTATTTTGCTCCACTAAAAAATTTTCCCAAAACTTATGAACTTAAAAGAAAAATAACGTAGGAACAAAATCGTTTCAAATATAGATAATTATGGGGAAAACAAATTAAAAAAATTTTAAAAAAATTAAAAAAAGTTAAAAAATTTTAATTTGCCAAGAAAATTAAGTTTACCCTATTCATCAAATAAAATAAATAACAAAAAATTAAAAAATTATTAAAAAATTTTTTATCAAGTAAAATTTTAAAGAAAATATCAAGTATTAAAAAATAAGTGAATGAAAATTTTTAATTTAGTAAATTATGTTTATTAAGCTTAAACTTTGTGAATATACTGATAGATCAAACAAAAGGGGAGGCCCTGTCAAAGAAGGGGATTGCTGCTTGACAGCAGGTGATGGCCCCCCTACCCGCCCGGTCTGTTTTAAAAAAGCAGTTTCTGCTCTGACCAGGTGAAGCTTTTGGGCAGCAGGTGGGTGCTTTTGACAGCATGTGGGGTGCTCTGACAGCAGGTGCTGCTCGTTCCCCGACAACAGTGCTGCGCTGAAAAAACATTTGGGTGATTTTAGACACACCGGAGGGTTTAAAAACCCAAAAAAGTTAAAAATTCTTTCACCAAAATTTAGGAGGTTGGCAAAAAAATGAAAATGTAATATTGGTAGGGTTTAAAACACATAGGCAACATTAGGCAACATTTTTTCCCGGGAAAAGTTTTTGCCTACACGTAGGCCTTTTTTCAGCGAGTTTCAGAAAGTAGGCAGGAACTTAGAGAAGTTAAACGATTTAATCAGCCCAACAAACCCCTTTAAAAAGGGCTTTGATTTGAGGTTTTCAAGGGCCCCCAGCCTGGGGAAGGGTTTAGTTTTCCCTGAAGTTTTAAATTTGGGCTACAATACAGACATTTTTCACAAGTATGTTTTCATTTAGGACGAAAATTTAAACATAAAATTTGAAAAATAACGACGTAATACCTGCCTATCCCTTTAAATTAATCCCACGTCTAATTCCCAACGGGCCAGATTTTAAACACAGACAGTTTAAAATCCCCATAAAGCACCAAGACTGGGGAAATGTATCAAGGTGTGGCAACAAAAACACGGTTTTAAAGGACACGTTTCCACAATAAACCTTCCCAAATGTTGCACAAATGTCTGGTTTACACACAATATAATGTACAGATACAATCATAGACAAAGTTCCTACAACTCTAGCACAGATCTGAATTCACGAAGCTTGGTATGTAATAACTGTATTCACTTAGAATGTAGAAGCAACTCTTTTCCTGAGTCTTAACAATAGACATAAAACAACAATAATATACAGACGTACATAGATTTAGAAAAAGATTCACATAATTGTATAAATTTTAATTTCGGGGAAAAGCCGTCATGTTTATGTAGGTGTTATATTTCCCAGGCGACCTGTCACCCTTAGCTGTTAAATACTTCTCATTAAAATAATGTTTCCATAACATTAGGATAATGGTAAATGTTTCATATCAAACTGTAAAATTAAATCACTGGGAGATAAATATAATATACTTCAGTCACTTTAGAGGCGACCTTGTTGACCACTGCACCATACAGTCGTAATATTCACTTACTGAGTTTTACTTAGCAAGTCAATGGTAACGATGGTACTGGTCTGAACTGCACTAGAAGCCCTGGCTTCTGTCTTTATTGGCATTACTGTTGACGGTACTAGCGACTAATGTTTCTATCCCATCTGTTACCAACGCTGACTGCAGTTGTGACTAGTACAGTAACGGTAACGTACAAGAAAGGTGAACAAACCCAGCATTTCCTCAGAGAGGAGCTCAGCTTGTCAAATATGGCAACTACATGCAGCACTTCCCATATATGATAATATAACACAAGTGTTAAAAATATATAGATACCGGTAGACGTTATAACAGGGATGGAGACACAGAAATCTGCGCCCAGTAAATACGTCTACCCGGGTAGCCTGGAAACCTGGTTCAGCTGGAAGAGGAGAACTTTCCAGCCAGCCTGACCAACATGGTGAGGCAATCCAGTTAAAATTTTATTTTAATTATGTTTTATAGCTATTTACTTTATTTGACTTTCTTCGCATGTTATTGTGTCTCACAGCGTGATCTTTGCATCTCTGTTGTTATTGTGTCTTACAACATGACCTTTGTATCTCTGTTGTTACTCTGTCTCACAGCGTGATCTTTTTATCTCCGTTGTTACTGTGTCTCACAGCGTGACCTTTGTATCTCTGTTGTTACCGTGTCTCACAGCGTGATCTTTGTGTATCTGTTGTTACTGTATCTCACAGCGTGACCTTTGTATCTCTGTTGTTATTGTACTTACAACATGACCTTTGCATCTCTGTTGTTACTGTGTCTCACAGCGTGATCTTTGTATCTCTGTTGTTACTGTATCTCACAGCGTGACCTTTGTATCTCTGTTGTTATTGTCTTACAACATGACCTTTGTATCTCTGTTGTTACTGTGTCTTACAACATGACCTTTGTATCTCTGTTGTTACTGTGGCTCACAGAGTGATCTTTGTATCTCTGTTGTTACTGTATCTCATAGCGTGACCTTTGTATCTCTGTTGTTATTGTGTCTTACATGACGTTTGTATCTGTTGTTACTGTGTCTCACAGCGTGACCTTTGTATCTCTGTTGTTGTGTCTTACATGACCTTTGTATCTGTTGTTACTGTGTCTCCCAGCGTGACCTTTGTATCTCTGTTGTTGTGTCTTACATGACCTTTATCTGTTGTTACTGTGTCTCCCAGCGTGACCTTTGTATCTCTGTTGTTGTGTCTTACATGACCTTTGTATCTGTTGTTACTGTGTCTCCCAGCGTGACCTTTGTATCTCTGTTGTTTCTGTGTATCCCGGAATGATCTTCGTATAGGTTGTTATTGTGTACAACAGTGTGATGTGTACAACAGAGTGGTCTGTGTATCTCTCTTGTTATTGTGTACCACAATGTGATCTTTGTATCTAGGTTTGTGTCTAGGTTCTCTCTCTCTCTTTTCTTCCCTACCTCTTTCTTTTCCTAGTTATTTCCTACCTACTTTGGTCTCTTTCACATATCTCTTATCTCTCTCATGCTCCCTTCGTCCATGTCTCGGTTACAATAAATAAGAACATGGAAATAATTACTGAACACGGTTGAGATAGACCAGGAAGACAGTGAAGTTGAAGGTTATTGTGGGTGACGATTCTCTACCCTCCCTAGCCAACCCACTCACAGCTATTTTTCAGTCTGTGTAGTGACGCGCAAGTTTGCTTTGTTTAGTTTACTAGGTTCACTGGTGTTTGGTTCACTAGGTTCCCTGGTGTTTGGTTCACTAGGTTCACTGGTGTTTGGTTCACTAGGTTCACTGCTGTTTGGTTCACTAGGTTCACTGGTGTTTGGTTCACTAGGTTCACTGGCGTTTGGTTCACTAGGTTCACTGGTGTTTGGTTCACTAGGTTCACTGGTGTTTGGTTCACTAGGTTCCCTGGTGTTTGGTTCACTAGGTTCACTGGCGTTTGGTTCACTAGGTTCCCTGGTGTTTGGTTCACTAGGTTCACTGGTGTTTGGTTCACTAGGTTCACTGGTGTTTGGTTCACTAGGTTCACTGGTGTTTGGTTCACTAGGTTCACTGGTGTTTGGTTCACTAGGTTCACTGCTGTTTGGTTCACTAGGTTCACTGGTGTTTGGTTCACTAGGTTCACTGGTGTTTGGTTCACTAGGTTCACTGGCGTTTGGTTCACTAGGTTCACTGGCGTTTGGTTCACTTGGGTCACTGGTGTTTGGTTCACTTGGTTCACTGGTGTTTGGTTCACTAGGTTCACTGGTGTTTGGTTCACTAGGTTCACTGGTGTTTGGTTCACTAGGTTCACTGGTGTTTGGTTCACTAGGTTCACTTGTGTTTGGTTCACTAGGTTCACTGGTGTTTGGTTCACTAGGTTCACTGGTGTTTGGTTCACTAGGTTCACTGGTGTTTGGTTCACTGGTGTTTGGTTCACTAGGTTCACTGGTGTTTGGTTCACTAGGTTCACTGGTGTTTGGTTCACTAGGTTCACTGGTGTTTGGTTCACTAGGTTCACTGGTGTTTGGTTCACTAGGTTCACTGGTGTTTGGTTCACTAGGTTCACTGGTGTTTGATTCACTAGGTTCACTGTGTTTGGTTCACTAGGTTCACTGGTGTTTGGTTCACTAGGTTCACTGGTGTTTGGTTCACTAGGTTTACTGGTGTTTGGTTCACTAGGTTCACTGGTGTTTGGTTTACTAGGTTCACTGGTGTTTGGTTCACTAGGTTCACTGGCGTTTGGTTCACTAGGTTCACTGGTGTTTGGTTTACAAGGTTCACCGGTGTTTGGTTCATTAGGTTCACTGGTGTTTGTTTCACTAGGTTCACTGGTGTTTGGTTCACTAGGTTGACTGGTGTTTGGTTCACTAGGTTCACTGGTGTTTGGTTCACTTGGTTCACTGGTGTTTGGTTCACTTGGTTCACTGGTGTTTGGTTCACTAGGTTCACTGGTGTTTGGTTCACTAGGTTCACTGGTGTTTGGTTCACTAGGTTCACTGGTGTTTGGTTCACTAGGTTCACTGGTGTTTGGTTCACTAGGTTCACTGGTGTTTGGTTCACTAGGTTCACTGATGTTTGGTTCACTAGGTTCACTGGTGTTTGGTTCACTAGGTTCACTGGTGTTTGGTTCACTAGGTTCACTGGCGTTTGGTTCATTAGGTTCACTGGTGTTTGATTCACTAGGTTCACTGTGTTTGGTTCACTAGGTTCACTGGCGTTTGGTTCACTAGGTTCACTGGTGTTTGGTTCACTAGGTTTACTGGTGTTTGGTTCACTAGATTCACTGGTGTTTGGTTTACTAGGTTCACTGGTGTTTGGTTCACAAGGTTCACTGGCGTTTGGTTCACTAGGTTCACTGGTGTTTGGTTTACTAGGTTCACTGGTGTTTGGTTCACTATGTTCACTGGTGTTTGGTTCACTAGGTTCACTGGTGTTTGGTTCACTAGGTTCACTGGTGTTTGGTTCACTGGTGTTTGGTTCACTATGTTCACTGGTGTTTGGTTCACTGGTGTTTGGTTCACTAGGTTCACTGGTGTTTGGTTCACTAGGTTCACTGGCGTTTGGTTCACTAGGTTCACTGGTGTTTGGTTCACTAGGTTCACTGGTGTTTGGTTCATTAGGTTCACTGGTGTTTGGCTCACTAGGTTCACTGGTGTTTGATTCACTATGTTCACTGGTGCTTGGTTCACTGGTGTTTGGTTCACTAGGTTCACTGGTGTTTGGTTCACTAGGTTCACTGGCGTTTGGTTCACTAGGTTCACTGGTGTTTGGTTCACTAGGTTCACTGGTGTTTGGTTCATTAGGTTCACTGGTGTTTGGCTCACTAGGTTCACTGGTGTTTGGTTCACTATGTTCACTGGTGCTTGGTTCACTGGTGTTTGGTTCACTAGGTTCACTGGTGTTTTGTCACTAGGTTCACTGGCGTTTGGTTCACTAGGTTCACTGGCGTTTGGTTCACTAGGTTCACTGGTGTTTGGTTCACTAGGTTCACTGGTGTTTGGTTCATTAGGTTCACTGGTGTTTGGTTCACTAGGATCACTGGTCTTTGGTTCACTAGGTTCACTGGTCTTTGGTTCACTAGGTTCACTGGTGTTTGGTTCACTAGCTTCACTGGTGTTTGGTTCACTAGGTTCACTGGTGTTTGATTCACTAGGTTCACTGGTCTTTGGTTCACTAGGTTCACTGGTCTTTGGTTCACTAGGTTCACTGGTCTTTGGTTCACTAGGTTCACTGGTGTTTGATTCACTAGGTTAACTGGTGTTTGGTTCACTAGGTTCACTGGTGTTTGATTCACTAGGTTCACTGGTGTTAGGTTCATTAGGTTCACTGGTGTTTGGTTCACTAGGTTCACTGGTCTTTGGTTCACTAGGTTCACTGGTCTTTGGTTCACTAGGTTCACTGGTGTTTGGTTCACTAGGTTCACTGGTGTTTGGTTCACTAGGTTCACTGGTCTTTGTTCACTAGGTTCACTGGTGTTTGGTTCACTAGGTTCACTGGTGTTTTGGTTTACTAGGTTCACTGGTCTTTGGTTCACTAGGTTCACTGGTCTTTGGTTCACTAGGTTCACTGGTGTTTGGTTCACTAGGTTCACTGGTGTTTGGTTCACTAGGTTCACTGGTCTTTGGTTCACTAGTGTTCACTGGTCTTTGGTTCACTAGGTTCACTGGTCTTTGGTTCACTAGGTTCACTGGTGTTTGGTTCACTAGGTTCACTGGTCTTTGGTTCACTAGGTTCACTGGTCTTTGGTTCACTAGGTTCACTGGTGTTTGGTTCACTAGGTTCACTGGTGTTTGGTTCACTAGGTTCACTGGTCTTTGGTTCACTAGGTTCACTGGTGTTTGGTTCACTAGGTTCACTGGTGTTTGGTTTACTAGGCTCACTGGTGTTTGATTCACTAGGATGTTTAGTTCACTAATTTGTGCGTTGATGTACTGAGGTGTTTCGATGTTAATGTATATTACACTAGTGTAGTACGCTATGTTGTGTTGTGTAAATGTTAGTGTATATTACACTACAGTAGTACATTATTTTACATTACTATGTGTATGTTAGTGTATATTACACTAGTGTAGTACACTATGATGTGATGTTGGGATTTATCATACATTACATCATGACTGGAGTGTGACACTGTGTTGTGTTTATTATACTCTAAATATTTGTTATAATGTTTACCTGATGATAATATCTAAGTGGATTGTGGTCTTACCATCGTGCACAAGATAGTACATTGTGGTCTTACTGACCATCGTGCACTACATAGTGCATTGTGGTCTTACTGACCATCGTGCACTACATAGTACATTGTGGTCTTACTGACCATCGTGCACTACATAGTACATTGTGGTCTTACTGACCATCGTGCAAAACATAGTACATTGTGGTCTTACTGACCATCGTGCACAACATAGTACATTGTGGTCTTACCATCGTGCACAACATAGTACATTGTGGTCTTACCATGGTGCACATCATAGTGCATTGTGATGTTACCATCGTGCACAACATAGTGCGTTGTGGTCTTACCATAGTGCACAACACAGTGCATTGTGATCTTACCATCGTGCAAAACATAGTACATTGTAATCTTACCATCGTGCACAACATAGTGCATTGTGACCTTACCATCGTGCACAACATAGTGCATTGTAATCTTACCATCGTGCACAACATAGTGCATTGTGGTCTTACCATCGTGCACTACATAGTACATTGTGGTCTTACTGACAGTCGTGCACTACATAGTACATTGTGGTCTTACTGACCATCGTGCACTACATAGTACATTGTGGTCTTACTGACCATCGTGCACTACATAGTACATTGTGGTCTTACTGACCATCGTGCACTACATAGTACATTGTGGTCTTACTTGCCATCGTGCACTATATAGTGCATTGTGGTCTTACTGGCCATCGTAGTAGTGTAATTTGGTCGATCTAGGAACACTGCCAGATAATGACCATGGAAAATGAGATAATGATTGGGTCTGTATGACCTTAGGGCTAACAGGTAATTGTTTAATATGATTAATCATGCCCCAAGGGGATAGAGAGACTTATTCCTATACATTAATAAGTAGGTACATAAAGTAGAACAAAGGATTCGGGTGTGCAGGTGGCAGATTCCGGATAATGAGTGTGGAAAGAATGTGATAATGGTGGTCTGCATAAGCTCAGGTGCTGTCAGGGGGTACAAGTTTAATATGTTTAATCATCCCCCCAGGGATAGAGAGATTTATTTCTGTGTAATTACTAAGTATAGGAAGGTAGGTAATGATCACTTCTGACTCCCAAACTCAATCACCTGATAGAGGGGAGGGGCAGTACAAAAAAGGATTCAGGTGGGGGCAGGTGGGCAGATTCCCAGGATAATGAGGTGGAAAAGAAATTGTGATAATGGTGGTCTGCATAAGCCAGGTGCTGTCAGGGGTACAAGATTTAATATGTTTAATCATCCCCCAAGGGGATAGAGAGAGAGAGACTTATTTCTGTGAAAATTACTAAGTATAAGAAAGGTAGGTAATGATCACTTCTGACTCCCCAAACTCAATCACTCTGATAGTTTGGGAGAGGCAGTACAAAGGATTCAGGTGACGGGTACAAGCTTACCATCTCCGAGGGAGTCCCCCCCCCCTTCCCGGGGCGCGACTCACTGACGCGACTGTTGCTACTTCACAACACTGCTGGTTTAAAGAACGGGGTAATGGAGGGGTACTGGTCCCCCGAGGGAACCGGATTCCGGGATAATGACCATGGAAAAATAATAAAAGATAATGGGGGTCTGTATGACCTTAGGGCTGACAGGGTAGAGTTTAATATGTTAATCATCCCCCAAGGGGATAGAGAGTCTTTTTACAAGAGGAACAGAAAAAGAGTAATGATCACTTCTGACTCCCCAAACTCTATTACTCTGATAGATGGGAGAAGAGAGGCAGTACAAAGGATTCAGGTGACTGGGGTCTCGAGGAGTGTTGCGGCCGGCCTGCTTCTTTGAGGAACGGGTGTGATTATCAGCCCTCGCCCGCTGCTCCGGCTACATCGGTGGCACTTGGAAAAAAAGGATAATAACCTAATTTTTAAAAGGGGTTGAAAACAAAAAGTCTCTCTTAGCAAATATATTTATTTAGTTAACATTACATTGTTTTATTCCTCCTCTCCCTCAGAACAGCTAGCTTCTAAGAGCATGAAACTACGAGCAGTGGCGGAAGATCTACCCTCCGCGTCGATGCTTGACCCTGGGGAAAAAATCTCTTACGGTTTTTTCTCTTCCCCGCCAAAGATTGCAACTGTCTCTCATCTCAGTTCCTCTTCTTCTTACTCCTTCTTCAGTACTGCATTAGCTTCTTCGTCTTCCTCCACTTTGTCACTGTTTTTAACTTTTAAAAAATTTAAACTTTGTTTCTCTGGCATCTGGATGACCATAGATACAGAGTGATAGCATCTAAGGGGCTTTTCATCAAATGAGCTAAGACCTCGTTTTCCCAGTGGTGATAGTGGTCATCTGACCTTTTAAATTTCTAATTTGACTATATTGGAAGGTATGTTTAGAACCGTCTTCCCAGCACACTTCTAAAGTTATTATTTAGTTAATAATTGTTTTTTCAGACTGAGGAACTCCTTTTGCAGGCGGGTAGTGTTGTTATTATCTGCTAGCAGGATGCAAAACATTTTGGGTTTAATGCAGACTATTTCTGAAATAAGGCGGTCCCCCACCTCACTTTTAAGTAAGCCTAGAGATCCCTTCCTTGAGTCATTGTAAGAGGATGATCTGTGGGGAAATTAGATGTGTCTATCCATTTTCCCTCAATGGTTCCTTACCGATTTCATCAGTAAGGTTTTTGATGCCCTCTAAACAGGCGATGACACTATCGGTATCTGAATAGATTAGTTTTATTTTGTCTTGGTATGTTTTCTTAAGAATCATAAACCAAAAATGGAACAGCTTTAAAATTTGGCAAGTTCTAGTATCTGGTAACCTATGTAATTAGGTAATGAGTTTTATGGCTGGCGTCCCCGTCGTAACCAATACTTTGTTTTTTGAAAGCTTTATGGCTTTCTTAAATAGTGGCTTACTCACACGCGCTCGCAAAAATGCTCCCGCTGATGTTATGAGCTTCGTTTTGTTGGCATATTTTGATGGGTTAAAACAAAGTCTTGCGAATACAGAATTGGTCAACAATTTAAAAAATCGCTGACAGTCTTTTCTAGTGCTACTATTACGTTGCCTCACTTTGTTTCAACAAAGCCCGCCAGATATTTTCCTTGTGAGAATTCATATATGCATGAATTTTCTCAATTTGTAGACCTATCTCCAAGAACAACTGCAATAATGGCACTGATATTATGGTAGTTTTCGTTTGGGGGAGATGGTCCCCCACTAATTTAGTATTTTTACCGGGGTAGTTATTTGATTACAGAAGCCAATAGGCTGTTTGCTGTACTCAAATAGATCATCTAATGTTATCTGTTTGTGATAAGACATAGTGGTAAGTCATCCGTGTAGCTAGCTAATTCTGGGCTATTCCTAGAGTGCTATAAGAAGCCAGTAACCCTTTTATTAAGAGTCTTGAGGATCTTCTGGAGAAGACCGCCATTTGCGAGAAACTCGCCATTTCTGCGTGAGAGATTTTCGAATGTTTGCGTAGGGCAGCGCACTAAGTCATGCAAGAACCATAAAGAGAATAAAAATCCCAGTAAAGCAAAAATTTACTTACTACTACTAAAGTTTTTTTTTTTTTTTCTCATCAAAATTGGATTAATGATCTGGTTATTGGCCTGAGCAAACGTCCTAACAGCATTAGGAAAGGCCGCCTCTTATATTGACTGTATGATGTTATAAAGCTCCTGAAATCAGTAATTAATTCTACTTTCCCACTCCACTGGTTTTTAAAAGGCATCATAGGCAAACCGGGGAGAGAAACATATAACAACATCTAGACAATAGAATGTTGTATAATAATCCTCCTATGCAAGGTGAAAATGTCAGCCATAATACCTACATCACAAGCTGGATATACCTAGAGATAGTTCTCCTAGATTTGACAAGCTGTTTTTCCTCCAACCAGATAGGCTTGATCGAATTCATCTTGGGCTAATATGCATCTTAGACAGAGAACTGTAGAAAGCACTTTTTGGGGGTTAAAGTCTTCTCTTCAGCCTTTCTGGGACCTGCAATATTCATAAGGAAACACTTGTTTGCCGTTAATACGCATCCAACTTCGGGGGGTAATGACTTATCAATCATCGCCTCGGTGATTTCAAGGTTGATTTTGAACTATGGTGCGCCTGAGCCAAACTAGCCAAACCAGCGGACAAGAAGGCTAGACCTATCCAGGAAACGTCGTGCTCCTATTTCAACCTTTGGAAATTTATATACCCTGTTTCATTAAAACATTGATTTGGGGCTTAAACACTTAGTTCTTTAATTATCAAAGCCATATCATATTATTGGTTATGAATAATAACAGGCAAATATAATACCCTGAATTTTCTGCTTAAATTGCAATTATTGCAGAGTGCTCCTAATAATTAGCCTTAGGCATTAGATGCCAATGATGCCTCACCTTTGTTTTGTAAGAGTAAAAAGTCCCTGTGACAGAAGTTTGCACGTTCTTCTGTATGGCAAAATGTATATGCTGCTCCCTGGTCATATGAAGTGGAATACAGGGAGTTGTTCATCTTTCATTCCAATCCCAATTAAAGACGAAAGTCTATCATACATATGATCAATACACTGTACGCCCCCGATGGACATATCTATCTATTATAGTGTTATTTCTGTCTATCACTATATAGCCATAAAGCTATTGCTACGTGGCTAGCTGTTATTACCCCCACTGTCTTACGATTAATCGAGATCGGATTCTAAAACCACAAAGGCATATGAGAGGGCAAGTACCCTTGTGTAGTATTTTTGAATTGCAAACGCTTCCAGCTGGGTAAAAATCAACTTTGTTTGGTTGTCGCATGAAATTGAAATGAGTTTTAAGTTGCAAAGTGTCGACTAATTCACTTTAAACAATTCAAGCAAAAGTGCCTTATTTCGTGAATGTTTCTGGAGAAAATTCCTCATATATTTCTGGAAGTGTTTGATTAAAGCATACATGAGTCCTTTCCCCCAACAATAACAAGGGCCACACCATGAAAATTTTTTATTACTCACCGCCCTACGACATAAAGTAGCATGTATAAGGTCCCTTCATGAAAGTTAAGCAATAAATAAATATATAATATTTTGTGTCCAGAACTCGAGTTTGTGGATGTACACTCCACTGGACAGGGAGAGGCACCGCGAGTAATTGACAAATTTCTGAAGGCTATCACATCTAATAATATCGTATGATTTTAATACCAGCCCCAGCCAAGTCTACGACAGAAAAAGGCGCGCCAGACAAAAATAAAGCAGTCTATTTTTTACTCCTCGTCGGTTAAATATCTGATTTTTTCCCTCGTAAAGATGTGTATATTCTATATATCGTCCTAGGTATCCACGAGCTCCATTCTTGCATATTACAATATGAAAACCCTTTTAAATCTAGTATGAAGCCTATCCTCGCCCGATGAAATTTCAGTTTCTAACGCGTGCAAAGGGTACTCCCCTCCATGACCGTAAGAGCCGAATATATCATCCGTTAACTAGTTGGCGGGGAAAATTTATATAATGCTCACGACGTCATCCTCTCCCAGTAGCGACTGTCTGCGAAAAAATAAGGCTCGTTCGGCATAAACCCTAAAAGCATTTTCATAAATGCTCGCCCCTGATAGAACGTAAAAAAACTGAAAAATTTTGCCGCAAAATGTTGTTGCAAAGGGACGAAGAAAAAATAGGGGGCGTTTTATGAGAGCAAAATTTGAAATTTTTTCGAAGAAGGCCCTTGAAAACATCCGAGCGCTGTATGATATGGGGTTCCTCTAAATGGAATCGCCCCCCATTTACTCTTTTCCCTCATCTGAAAAAAAATTTTTTTTACCTAAGTGAACCTTCGATTAGCAAAAAGGGGGAACCCAAGAAAGATATAATGATTTTGAAGGGAGCCCTTTACTTGTGGCCCGTCTCCATCCCCTGGGGCCCGGGAAAAAAGGTCAACTTGCTCTTGTGGGGGGGGTTACGGGCGAAGAATTTATCGGGGGACACAGATGATCTGCATAAAAATAAAATTTGAGAAAGTTTTTATTTTTTTTTTTTTTAGACCAACTAATAATTATAATGAGCAATCTTTTAAAAAAAAAGTTACGTTAAAATATAAAAAAAGGGAAACTAAGCAATCAATGGAATATAGCGGGTTTTCCAAAAAATGTTTTTATTCTTGTTATGAGTACTTTTATAAAAATATCTTAAAAAAGTTTGATGTTAAAAAAAATATTTTTATTAAGAAAAGACGCTGACCTCTTTTCTTCCTGGCCCGCCCCCCCCAACTGCTTGGAGTTTTTCCCCGCCCCAACTGTTGGAAAAAAATTTTTTATTAGTCAAAGACTTTTTTCATTTTCGAAAATGCAGTTTTAAGAAAACAACAAACAAGCAAAAACCTGGTAATCTCCCCCTGTCACGCTCCCTGCGTGAGCTGTGACATTCGCTACACACACTGATAGCCCGCAGAAACACAGGAGAATGTGTGGTGAGCTGCATCCTGAGGGGAAATGCCCCAAGGTGGCATTGCGGCGGGTGCGGTCAAGCTGTAAATACACATCCACTCTCATATTCCATAAATTATTTAAAATTATAGAAAATATTTAAACTCCCATAATAGAGAAGTTTTTACGCTCTAAACTACGGTAATTTTTTTTGAGTGAGCGGGAAAGCACCTTTCGCCCCAGACGAAAAAGGGGAGGGATTAAGCACGCTTTT
>NC_069454.1:35595187-35623865 GCF_026875155.1 Cherax quadricarinatus | reverse complement strand
CGGGGGTGGGTGGGTTCGGTTTTAAATTGCTCTTTTGGGTTTGGGATTTCACGGTTGCAGTCCTTCCTTCGGGTTGTGTGTGTGTGTGTGTGTGTGTGTGTGTGTGTTTTAGGTATACACAAGGGGTGCACCTGTGTACCTATGCGTCCCTTGCACTTATTTAAACACAAAATCGTTAATAAATACATACATATATGTCGTGCCGAATAGGTAAAACTTGCGATTTTGGCATAAATAACAAATGCTCTTCTTGTCGAATTAGGCAAGCGAAAATCTGTGTATCCAATATTCTCGTAAAAACCATTCCGAGCCTAACGACAAAAAATATTTCATTGTGTTTATATTAAATTATTGTAAAATTATCTAAAATATATTTAGTTGGATTAGGTAAGTTTTCTAAGGTTCTTTTGGTACAAAATTATTAATTTTTACATTAACATGAATAAAAAAATATATCTTTAAACTAACAATTATTTATGCATTGCACATCTTATTATTTCCATAAAAAAATATAAAAGTTTGCAATAGTTTTTGCAGTCAACTTTCTCTCGTAGTTCATATCTTTCAAGAATATATTAGAAAATAATAATTTATTACTTAAGACTCTGAACAATTCTTGTTGTATTATAAATCAATACAACTTTTTAGAAAGATTTACCACTGGAAAAACTTGACAGTGGAGACTTGTAAATGTTGTGCACGATGGTCTGATAGACCACAATGTACTGCGTTGTGCACGATGGTCTGATAGACCACAATGTACTGTGTTGTGCACGATGGTCTGATAGACCACAATGTACTGTGTTGTGCACGATGGTCTGATAGACCACAATGTACTGTGTTGTGCACGATGGTCTGTTAGACCACAATGTACTGTGTTGTGCACGATGGTCTGTTAGACCACAATGTACTGTGTTGTGCACGATGGTCTGTTAGACCACAATGTACTGTGTTGTGCACGATGGTCTGTTAGACCACAATGTACTGTGTTGTGCACGATGGTCTGATAGACCACAATGTACAGTGTTGTGCACGATGGTCTGATAGACCACAATGTACTGTGTTGTGCACGATCGTCTGTTAGACCACAATGTACAGTGTTGTGCACGATGGTCTGTTAGACCACAATGTACTGTGTTGTGCACGATGGTCTGTTAGACCACAATGTACTGTGTTGTGCACGATGGTCTGTTAGACCACAATGTACTGTGTTGTGCACGATGGTATAAACCTTGGTAATAAATACCGACAAGTTGGTTTAGAAAGACACGTAAGCAAACACTGACATATTTATTAGAAAACGTTTCGGTCCTGGGACCTTGATCACTTCTAACATACAGAGGTAGAAAGGCATTATATATATATAGGCGGAGAGTGAGGTGTGACGCACGTGACCTGAGGAATGTCATAAGAACATAAGAATGGAGGAACACTGTAGAAGGCCTACTGGCCCATGCGAGGCAGGTCCTTATCAAAACAACCTCTGCCTATGATTAGGACGGGTAGACGATGAAATCATGTGACTCCTGTGTTGTTGGGTTGGTGGTGCTTAAGTATCATGTATGCCAATGTTTTTGAAATTTTGTAGTTTCCAGTGTTGCGTTCTATAGTGTCGGTGACGGCGATTAGTGAGGCTTCTAGGCAACCGTCGGCGTCTGAGGTCTGGTTCGGTGAGAACGATTTGTGCCTCATTCCAGTTCATCAAATGTCCCGTGGAGTCTCTGTGGAGGACACAGGCGTACCTTACATCGTCTCTGTTAGAGGCATTTCGATGCTCATTCAAGCGGACTGCAAGATCTCTGCCTGTCTCGCCTCTAACAGAGACGATGTAAGGTACGCCTGTGTCCTCCACAGAGACTCCACGGGACATTTGATGAACTGGAATGAGGCACAACTCGTTCTCACCGAACCAGACCTCAGACGCCGACGGTGCCTCACTAATCGCCGTCACCGACACTGTAGAACGCAACACTGGAAACTACAAAATTTCAAAAGCATTGGCATACATGATACGTAAGCACCACCAACCCAACAACACAGGAGTCACATGATTTCATCGTCTACCCGTCCTAATCATAGGCAGAGGTTGTTTTGATAAGGACCTGCCTCGCATGGGCCAGTAGGCCTACAGTGTTCCTCCATTCTTATGTTCTTATGACATTCCTCAGGTCACGTGCGTCACACCTCACTCTCCGCCTATATATATAATGCCTTTCTACCTCTGTATGTTAGAAGTGATCAAGGTCCCAGGACCGAAACGCTTTCTAATAAATATGTCATAGTGTTTGCTTACGTGTCTTTCTAAACCAACAGTTAGGTATCTTTATTTCGAAACGTTTCGCCTACACAGTAGGCTTCTTCAGTCGAGTACAGAAAAGTTGATAGAAGCAGAAGAGACTTGAAGACGATGTAATCAGTCCCTCACCCTTAAAGTTTTGAGGCGGTACAACGCACTAACAAACAGTCTGGAGAAGAGCATTGTTTCATAGTCTGAAACAATATGGAGTTAAAGTGACAGGATGGAGCCTTATATAGCGCCAGGAGGTGAGACGTAGGTCACTAGTAGAAAGCAGATGTTGGGAGATCAAGTCCCTCTCAGATCCAGCCGTTCTCACTAGTAGAGGTTGTCGAAGTTGATTTCAGGTCTGTACCAAGATACCCTTGTGTTGCAGTGTCTGACAGATTGAACATTAAAATGGTATAAAATACCGACAGGTTGTTAGGTAAGACACATATGCAACAGTTAGGTATCTTAATTTCGAAACGTTTCGCCTACACAGAGGGACCTGATCTCCCAACATCTGCGTTCTACTAGTGACCTACGTCTCACCTCCTGGCTCTATATAACCTACTGTGTAGGCGAAACGTTTCGAAAAAAAGATACCTAACTGTTGCATATGTGTCTTACCTAACAACCTGTCGGTATTTTATACCATTTTAATGTTCAAGACCCCAATGTACTATGTAGTGCACGATGGTTTAAGACCAAAAGGAAACTATTTTGTCACGAGGGTAAAACCACAATGTACAATGTAGTGAACGATGGTAAAGACCACAAGTACAATGTAGTGAACGAGGGTAAGGCCCCACAATGTACTTTTGTATAAAACGATGGTCAAAGACCAAAATTTGTACTATGTAGTAAAACGAGGGGCCCATTAAGCCCCACAATGTACTATGAAAGTGAACGAGGGCCAGAAAACCCCAAAAAATGTACAAAGAAAGTGAACGATGGCCCAGTAAGCCCAAAAATGATAGGGTAGTGCACAATGGCCAAAAAGACCACAATGAACTATTAGGGGAACGAGGGGCCCAGTAAGACCCAAAAGAAAAAGTATGCACGAGGTCAGTAAAAACCAAAGAAAAGGGAGAAGGAAAGCCCAACAAGCAGTAAGGTGCAGAAAAAAGGGGCAAAGACCAAATGCTATGTGGGTGCACGAGGAAAGCCCACAATAAACTAGTAGTGCACGAATGGTCAGTAAGACCAAAAATTTGTACAAATTTTAGGGGCACAAAGGGTAATACCACAATGTACAAAGTATGCACGATGGCCAGTAAGACCAAAAAGACAATGTAGGGCACGTTTTGGAAGACCACAATGTACTATGTATGAAACGATTGCCAGTAAGACCACAATGCACAATGTAGTGCACGATGGCCAGTAAAAACCCACTGCCTATATAGTGCACGATGGCCAGTAAGACCAAAATGAAAAAAATGTAGTGAAACGATGGCAGAAGACCACAATTTTCCCTTAGGGTAGTGCTGACGATGGCATTAAGCCACAAGACAAATGAAAGTGCAGGGGACTGTCAGTAAACCACAATGTACTATTTTAGTGAACGATGGTAAAACCAAAAATGTACTATGTTGTGGCCGATGGAAAGATCACAATGCACTATGTTGCACGAGGAAAGGGTAAAAAATCACTATTTTGTGCACGAGGGTAAGACCACAATGTACTATGTTGTGCACGATGGAAAAAAACCACAATGAAACTATTTTGGCACGAGGGAAAAAGGTTTCACAATGCCATTGTTGTCCCGATGGTAAGGCACAATGCCCATTTGTCCCACAAAGGGGTTAAGACAAACCAAATGTACATGTTGGCACGTGGTAAGACCAAAAACCATTGGTTATTTAAAAGGTTATCAGAGGGTTTTAAAGGTTTTCCACAAGGGGGACAAAGGGTTTGTGAAAATAGGGGGGGGGACCACAATTACAAAGGTTTTTTGCACGAGGGGAAAGACCACAATGTACAATTTTTTGCCCGATGGTAAGATCACAATGCCCTATGGGGGTGAATTTAAAAGGTAAAAAACCCAAAATTGTACTTGTTGTGCACAGGGGAAAGACCCAAATGCACTATTTTTGTGCACGTGGAACATCACAATGCACTATGATGTGCCCCAGGGTTTAAAAACCCCCAATGTACTTTTTTTTGTGCACAGGGGCCCAGAAAACCCACAATGCCCTAGGGAAACACGATGGCAAAAACCCCACAATGAACAATGTAGGGGCACGATGGTCAGTAAGACCAAAATTTACTATGTAGGACGAGGGTCATAAGACCAAAAATGTACAAATTTTAGTGCACAAAGGAAAGACCAAAATAAACCCAAGTAGTGCAGGGGATGGCGTTAAGACCACAAGGTACCCAAAATGATGAAAGGGAGGGTTAAAAACCAAAAATTTGACTATTATCACGATGGCCAGAAAGGCCCCCAAAATGTATTTTGTAGTCACGAGGGTAAGACCACAATTAAAAATTTAGTCACGATTGCCGTAAGACCACAATGACTTTTTATTTGCCAAAGGCCAGTAAGACCACAATGCACTATATAGTGCAGGGATGGCCATAAACCACAATGAAACTATGTAGTGCACGATGGTCATAAAACCCCAAAATTTGTACTATGAAAGTGCACGATGGTCAGTAAGACCCAAATGAACTATGTAGTGAAACGACTGTCATAAAAACCAAAAAGTCTATGTAGGGCACAAAAGGTTTAAAACCACAATGTCAAAGGTTGTGCACGATGGAAAATCACAATGCACTTGTTGCACGATGGTAAGGTCACAATGCCCTATGTTTTTGCACGATGGAAAAAACCCCCAATGTACTATGTTTTTTCACGAGGGTAAGACCACAAGGTATTTATTTTTGGGCACGATGGAAAAATCACAATCACATTTTGTGAAACGATGGTAGGCCCACAATGAAACTATTTTGTGCACAAATGGTAAGCCCCACAAGTACTATTTTTGTGAAAGGGAGGGAAAACCACAAAAGTACTTTTTGTGCACATGGAAATTCCCCAATGCACTAGGGTGTGCATTTTGGGTAAGACCACAATGTATTTATTTTTGGGTTGCCCGGGGGTAAGACCAGAAAGAACTATTTTTTTGCCCGATGGAAAGACCACAATGCACTATGGTGTGCACTTAGGTAAGACCACAATGTACAAAGTTGTGCACGATGGAAAGGGATCCCCAAGCCCCTATGTTTTTGTGCACAAATGGTAAAAATCACAAGCACTATGATGTCACCATGGTAAACCAAAAAAGTACTATTTTGTGACGAGGCAGTAAAACCAAAATTTGCACTATGAAAGTGCCCGAGGGGCCAGTAAGACCACAATGCCAATGAAAAGTGCACGATGGCCAGTAAGACCCCCAATGACAATGTAGTGCACAAATCAAGTAAGACCACAATGCACTTTTGTAGTGCACCGGTTTGGTCAGAAAGACCACAATTCCATTTTTGGGTGAAACGATGGTAAAAAACCCAAAAACCACAGATATTATCATCGGGTAAACATTATAACAAATATTTAGAGTAAAAAAACCACAACCCCGTGCCCACACTCCATTTCCCAAGATGTAAAGGGTATGAAAAATCCCAAAAATCACATCAGAGTTACTACACTATGTAATATACACAACATACACATAGTAATGAAAAAATTTTAATGTACAAAACGTAGTGTAAAATACACTAACATTTACACAACCCAAAAAGGGCATATCACTAGTGTAATTCCCAATTAACATCGAAAAAACCCTCATTACATAACGCAAAAAATTTTATTAAACTAAACATCCTAGTGAATCAAACAACATTTGATTTAGTAAACCAAACACCGGAACCTAGAAACCAAACACCATTGAACCTATAAAACCCAAAACCCACCATGAACCTAGTAAACCCAAAAACCCCAGGGGGCCAAGAAAACCAAACCCCCAGTGAACCTAGTGAACCAAACACCAGGGGAACCAAGTGAACCAACACCAGGGGAACCCCTATTTAAAACCAAAGCCCAAAGGAACCGGGAAAACCCAAAGACCAGTGAAGCTAGTGAACCAAACCCCAAGTGAACCTAGTGAACCAAAGCCCCAGTGAACCAAGGGGAACCAAAGGCCAGAACCTGTGCCCCAAACCCCAGTAAACCCTAAAAAACCAAACACCATGCCCTAGTGAACCAAACACCGGGAAAAACCTAGTGAACCAAACGCCAGTGAACCAGTGAAACCAAACGCCAGTGAACCAGTAAAACCAAACACCAGTAAACCCAGTAAACCCCAAACACCAGTAAACCCAAAAGCCCATTAAACCCAAAAGGAACCAAACACCAGTAAACCCCTATTTGGCCAAAAAACCAGTAAAACCTAAAACCAAACACCATAAACCCATAAAACCAAACACCAGGGGAACCTAGTGAACCAACCCCCATGAACCTAGTGAACCAAACCCCATAAAACCTAGGGGAACCAAACACCAGTAAACCCAAAGCACCAGGGGAACATGGGTAAACCCAAAAAACCATTAAACCCCTAGTGACCAAAAAACACCAGTGAACCTAATAAACCCAAAACACCAGGGGAACCTATGAACCAAACACCATGAACCTAGTGAACCAAACGCCAGTGAACCTAGTAAAACCAAAAAACCCATTAAAACCTATTGAACCAAACACCAGGAAAAACCAAACCCCCAGTAAACCAAACCCATGAACCAAACACCAGTGAACAAGTAAACCCCAAAAAACCCGTGAACCAAAACCATGAACCTAGTGAACCAAACACCATTGAACCGGGAAAACCCAAAAACCCCATGAACCTGGGAAAAACCAAAACACCAGTGAACATAGGAACCAAAAAACCATAAAACCAAGTAAACCAAAACACCAGTGAACCTAGTGAAAAAAAACGCCAGGGGAACCTATTAAACCAAAAAACCATAAAACCTGGGAAAAACCCAAAAACACCAGTGAATCTAGTAAACCCCAAAAAACCATAAACCTAGTAAAAAACCAAACCCCAAGTAAACCTAGAAAAACCAAACGCCTTGGAACCTATGAACCAAACACTTTAAACCCCCTAGTAAAATCAAAAAACCCAGTAAACCCAATAAACCCAAAACCCCCGTGAACCTAGTAACCCAAAACACCATAAACCTAGGAACCAAAAAAACCGGGAACCTAGTGAACCAAACATCAGTGCCCCTAGTGAACCAAACACCGTGAACCTAGTAAACCCAAACAGCATTTAAACCCTTTAGTGAACCAAACACCAGGAAAACCAGTGAACCAAAAAACCCAGGGAACCTAGTAAACCAAAACACCGGGGTTTAAACCCAGTAAACCAAACCCCCCAGTAAACCAAGTAAACCCCAAAAAACCAGGGGAACCCAAAGTGAAACCAAACACCCATGCCCCTAGTAAAACCAAACACCAGCCAACCTAGTGAACCAAACCCCCAGTAAAACCTAGTGAAACAAACACCAGGGGAACCTAATGAACCAAACACCGGGGAACCTTTGGGAAAACCAAACACCATGAACCTAGTGAACCAAACGCCAGTGAACCTAGTAAACCCAAAAACACCAGTAAACCCTAAAAACCCCAAACACCATGAACCATTTGAACCAAACACCAAAAACCCCTGTGAACCAAACACCAAGTAAAACTTAGTAAAACCAAACACCAGTGAACCAAGTAAACCAAACACAGGAACCATGAATCAAACACCAGTGAACCTAAAAAAACCAAAACCCCAAAAGTGAACCTATAAACCCAAAACCCCAAAGGAACCTAGTGAACCAAACGGGCAGTGAACCAAGGAAGAAAACAAAAAAGTAAACCCTAGTAAAACCAAACACCAGTAAACCCCAAGGAACCAAACACCTTGAACCAAACACCAGGAACCTTTTTTTTAAAACCAAACACCAGTGAACCTATTTAAAACCAAACACCATTAAAACCTAGTGAACCAAACAAAAGGGAAACCCTAGGGGCCCCAAATACCATAAACCCTAGTGAACCAAAAAACCATGAACCTAGTGAACCAAACCCCAAGTAAAACCTAGTAAACCCAAAAAACCACCAGTAAACCCCAAGTGCCCCCAAAACACCAGTGACCCAAGTGAACCAAACCCAGTAAAACCTATGAACCAAACGCCAGTGAACCTAGTAAACCCAAAACACCTAAACCCCTAGTGAACCAAACACCAAAACCTAGTGAACCAAACACCAGGGGAAACCTAGGAACCAAAAAACCATTGAACCTATAAAAACCAAAACACCAGTAAAACCAAAAAGTGAACCAAAACACCAGGGAACCTAGTGAAACCAAACGCCAGTGAACCTAGTAAAAACCAAACCCGGGGAACCTGGGAAAACCCAAAACACCATAAAACCAAGTAAACCCAAAAACCCCAAAGTGAACCTAGTAAAACCAAACCCCCCATGAACCTAGTGACCAAACACCATGCCCTAGGGGAACCAAACACAGTAAACCCTAGTAAACCCAAAACACCATGAACCTAGTAAAACCAAAAAAACCGGGGAACCTTTAGTGAACCAAACACCGTGAACCTAGTAAACAAAAAAAGCAAACTTGCGGTCACAAAACAGACTAAAAAAAATAGCTGGAGGGGGTTTGGGCTAGGGGGGGGTAGAGAATCGTCCCCCCACAATAACCTTCAACTTAAACTGTTTTTTCCGGGTTTCCAAACCAAACCGTTTTTCAGTAATTTTTTCCCCATGTTTTTATTTTTTAAAAAAACCGAGACAGGGACGAAGGGAGCATGAGAAGATAAAGATTTTGGAAAAAACCCAAAAAGTAGGGGGGAAATAACTGGGAAAAGAAAGAGGTGGGGAAGAAAAGAGGAAGAGAACCTAGACAAAAAAAAAACCCCCTTAGATACAAAGATCACTTTGTGGTACACAATAAAAGAAATACACGACCATTTCTGTTGTCCCACATCAAAACTTTTGTACACAATAACAACCTATCCCGAAGATAAACCGGGATACACAAAAACAACAAAGATACGAAGATCTATCTGTTACCCAAAATAACTCCCGAGGCAAAAATCAATCCTAATACACAGTAACAACAAAAATAAAAAGGGTCACGTTGGGGATCCAAAGTAAAAATCAAGATCCAAAGGCATGCTGCAAGATACTGAAAAACAACAGGGGATACAAAGGCCCATCCTGTAAGATTTTTTAAAACCCAGAGATACAAATGTCATGTTTGGGACCAGTAACAACAGAGATACAAAGGAAAAGTTGTAAACACGTAACAACAGAGATAAAAAGGGTTCGTTGTAAACCAGAAACCCAACAATTACAAAGGCCCATTTTTGTAAACCCCAGTAACAACAGAGAAAAAAAGGGCTTTCCGGGAAAACACAGTAAAAACAAGGATAAAAAGGGGCATGTTGTAAACACAGTAACAACAGAATACAAAGGCATTTTTAAAAAGACACAGTAACAACAGGATACAAAGGCCCATTTTTGTAAGACACAGAAACAACAGAGAAAAAAAAGGTCTTTTTAAGACACAGTAACAACAGAGATAAAAAGGTCATTTTTGTAAGACCAGTAACAACAAATAAAAAAGGGGTCATTTTTGAAAACAAAAACAACAGGGGAAAACAGAGGCCCATGTTAAAAACCCCGAAAACAACAGAAACAAAGGTCAGGGCCTGTGGACACAGTAACAACAGATAAAAAGTCATGTAAACAACAAAAAGGAAAACAAAGGTCACGCGTAAAACACAGTAACAACAGATACAAAGGTCATGAAAGCCACAAAAAACAACAAGATAAAAAGGGGCACGCTATGAAACATAACAACAGAAAATACAAAACCCACTCTGTGAGCCACAGTAACAACAAGTTTAAAAAGGGTCATGTTTAAGACACAGAAACAACAGAGATACAAAGATACGCTTTAGATCCGAAACCAACAAATCCCAAAGGGTCAGTTGAAAGACAATAAAAACCCCAAGATAAAAAGGTCACGGTTTGAGATACTTAACCCAACAGAGATACAAAGATCACGCTGTGAAACACAAAAACAACAAGATGCAAAGGTCATGTTGTAAAAACAATAACAACAAAAATAAAAAGGTCAGCTGTGAGTTTACGGGAAACAAAAAATACACAAAGATCACGCTGTGAGACACGGAAAACAACAAGATAAAAAGGTCACGCTTGAGACACAGTAACAAGGGAAGATAAAAAGATCACGTTTGTGAGACAGAGTAAAAACAGAGATCAAAGGTCATTTGTAAGACACAAAATAAAAGAGATGCAAAGATCACGCGGAGACACAAAAAACATGCAAAAAAAGTCAAATAAAGTAAATAGCTAAAAAAAAAATTTAAAAAAAATTTTTTAAACGGGAAATTCCCCGACCAAATTTTGTCGGGCGGCGTAAAAGTTCTCCTCTTCCCGCTAAAACCGGGTTTTTTCCCAGGCTACCCGGGTAGAGGGTTTTTTACGGGCCCGCAGTACCCGGTCTCCTCCCTGTTTAACGTCAAACCGGGTATCTATTTTTTTTTTTTAACACTTGTTTTTAATTTTAAACATAAAGGGGGAAGTGCTGCAGGGAGTTATCCTTTTTTTAAAACAAGCTGGGGCTCCTCTCTAAAGGAAAATTTCCTGGGTTTTTTTCACCTTTCTTGTACTTTAAACCGTTACTGTACTAGCCCACAACTGAAAACCCACATGGAAACCGAGGGGATAAAAACTTTAGTGGGCTAGTACCGTCAACAGTAATGCCAAAAAGACAAAAGGGCCAGGGTTTCCCTATTGCATTCAAACCAGAACCATCGTTACCATTAAATTTTCCCTAATTTAAAACCAAAAAGTGAATTTTAAACAACGTAGGGTGCAGTGGGTCAACAAGTCGCCTCAAAAGTGACTGAAGTTATTATATTTATTTTCCCCGTAAATTTAATTTTACAGTTTGATATGAAAAAATTTAAACCATTATCCTAATTTTAAAAAAAACATTATTTTAATGAGAATTTTTAAACCAGCAAAAGGATGCCCGGCCCGCCCGGGGAAATATAAGACCTACAAAACATGAGGGTTTTTCCCCAAAATTAAAAAATTTTTAAAATTATGTGAATCTTTTCTAAATCTATTTACGTTTTTAAAATTTTAAATTTTTTGTTTTTTCAATTGTTAAACCCCGGAAAAAGAGTTGCTTTTTTACATTCTAGTGAATCCAGTTATTACATACCAAGCTTCGGGAATTCAATCTGTGCTAAGTTGTGGAACTTTTTCTAGAATTTATCGTACATTATATTGGTTTTAAAAACCCGACATTTGCCAACAATTTTTTGGGAAAGGGATATTGTTGGGAAAAGTTCCCCTTTAACCCCGGGGCCGGGTTCCCCACCTTGATACATGTGCCAGTCCCTTTAAATGGGTTTATGTGATGTAACTTCATTTTTATTAATCTGGCGTTGGAATTAGAAACTGATTAAAATTAAGGGGTTTTTTCAGGTATTACTCAGTTTTATGGTTTTAAGTTATGTTATTTTTTTGTCCTGACTGTAAAACCCTACTTGTGAAAAATTTTCTGTAATTTTAAATCAATTAACACTTTATGGGAAATGAACTTCTCCAGGGTGAGGGACTGACAACCTCAAATCTACACTTTAAAAGGGGGATGGGTGATTACATCGTCTTCACTTTTCTAATGTTCCCCCCCTACCCTTTTTGCATTCCCACTTGGGAAAAAGCCTACCCGTGTAGGCGAAAAAAGTTTTGGAATAAAGTTGCCTAAAATGTTGCCTAAAGGGTCTTACCTACCAATATTACACTTCAGGGTTTTTCCCAAACTCCCCAAAAAATGAAAAAAAAACATTTTTGGGTGTTTTAAACCCCCCGGTGTGTATACAAAAAAGCAAATGTTGTCAGAGCAACCCCTGCTGTCGGGGCAGCACCTGCTGTCGGGGCGCACCTGCTTTTCAGAGCAGCACTTGCTTGGGCGGAGCAGCACCGCGTCAGAGCAAACAAAACCTTTCTGTCAAACACACCTGCTTTATGACAGGTGCTGCTCTGTAGTTTCATCATATATTCACACAAACTTTAAACCCTAATAAACAAAATATACTGAATGAAAATACATTCACTTTTTTTTTAAAACTTTTAATTTTTATTAATTTTACTTGATAAACAATTTTTTAAAAATATTTTTTTAAATTTTTGTTATTTAAAAATATGGATGAAAAAGGGTAAACCCTTTAAATTTTTGGCAAATCAAAATTTTTTTAAAATTTTTTTTTTAAGTTTTCAAAATTTAAAATTTGCATTTCATAATTACTTATTCTGTTAACGATATTTTTCCCACAGTTATATTTTAAAAGTTTATAATGTTGAAAATTTTTGTGGAGCAAAAAAACCGCTTGAGGGAGATATAAAAATTTTTGTGAAAAAAGACACGTTTTCCAAAAGGGGCATGGGAAACCCTTTAAGTTCTGTAGTAAACAACATGTGGAAAACCCTTTGGGTGACCCTCAGCAAGACAACAAGCACGTCAACTAAGTAACGGAAATGTTTACGCTAAAAAAGAACACAGACACAAGAACAATCATTAAGTTTCAATATCATAAAAGAAAGGTATAGGTTTAAAATTTCCCAAAAACCCGGGGAGTAATAGAAAAAATGAAAATTAACGCACAAAAAGTCCCCTCCAGTACAAGTAGTAACAAACCGGGGTACAACAATACAGTAACACACAAGAAAAGTCAGTTTAAAAAAAAAAACATACATAAAAAACACAAGAAAACATAAAAACATTCAAAAAACGACAAAAGAACAGTTTAGGGAAAAAAGTACCACACCAGAAAAAACAAGGAAAAAATACCAAAAATAACGAGGAAAAATGGAGCAACATTATAATACATAATAAGAGAACCAAAAAAATAAAAAAAGGGGTTTCCCGCACCGGGTTTTGGGATCAGCAAAGAAATACTTTTTTTTTTCAAACACGTCCCGTCTTTAAAATTATCCTTTAAATTTCTTTTCCCCAAATTTTTTTTTTTTTTTTTTGGGTTTGGGGACTCAACATTTTTTTTCGAGAAAAAAGTGAAAAAAAAACGTAAGATAACAGACTGAAGATAAAAAGACGTGAAGAAACAGACGTGAAGAAAAAACGTGAAGAATGAAAACTAAAAAAGGGGAGACTTTCTTTTTATTTCTGGTTACTTAAACTTTCCCTAAATAATTCATAAATGTTTTTTTCTGTACTAAAACAACTTTTTTTCAATTGTCCCCTTATTTATAAATTCCCCCTTTATAAATTTAAAGGGTATCTAATATAATACAAACTGTTACTACATATATACTAAACAATACTAAAGCATAGAACAGTAAGAAAGCTAAAAATACAAAAAAATACTATTCAATGCACTATACAAAATTTTCACCCCCCCCAAAACACATTTTTTTTTCATAAATCTTTTTACTGTAAAAAACTTAACAATTTCCAGTCCCGCCCAACCCTTTCCTGTGAAATATAAAATTTTTTCTAACATCCGAGTGAGACGTGTTTGAAATGTGCATGGAAAAAATGCCCCCTTAGGGCCAAAAAGGGGTTTGATTAAAAAAATGAAAGTAAACAGGTATCTCAAGTGTGAAAAAAATTTATGTTTCTTTTAAGCTTTTGTGTGTGTTTTGTGAGTGGTGAGTGTGGAGTGTGAGTGGAGGGGTGTTTTGTTTGGTTTTGTGTGTTGTGGTGTGTGTTTTGGGGTGTCTGTGTGTTAATTCAGCAAAGCTACATAGTTTTTTTTGTGGACATAGGACAAAATTTCAAACCCTTTTATAACTAAGTAATTAAAAACAAAAGAAATTAAAAAAACCCCATTATGAAAAAATAAATAGAAGTCCCCAATTTTTTATCAGTAACCTCAGGGGTTTGGGGCCCCAGTTGGGGGGGGCAGCTCAGTCTCGTCGGCTGGTCTACTGTTCCAGGCTTTCCCTTGGGGGGGTGTAATTACAGGACGCAGTTTCGTGTGGGGCCCCCCCTGTAATTCCCCCCCACCTGGGCAACTGGGGAGTAACCCCGGGAGACAAACCCAAATTACAACCCAAAAAGGTCACTGGGGAGGGGCCAACACCCCGCCTTTAAACCCCGGGGGAAAGGGGGAAGGGGGTTTTATCTGAGGGCCCGCAGACGGCTTTGGGGACATGGGAACAAAAGGAACAAACACACACCACACAACCACCAAAACACACACACCACATACACCCCCACCACCACCACCCCCACCCCCCCATCCACAACCTCACCAAAATCCCATCACCCTCACAAACCCTCCCCCCCCCCCCCCACTAGCCCTCACCCTCAAACCCCCAGTCCCTCACCATTACCACCAGACCAAACACCCTCACCACCCTACATCACCCCCCACACAAACCCTCACCTTTACCAAACCCCCCATCACCAGCAAGGGAATGTGGGGAAAGGGGGTTCCCTCTGAGGGGGCACAGTGGGCTTCGGAAAAAAGTCCCCTTTGCCCTCCCCACCAATCCCCCCACCCCAAACCCCCAATCCTTTTCCCCCCACCCACAACACCATCACCAAACAAGAGGGGGTGTGGAAGGGGGTTCATCAGGGGACACAGATGGGCTTCTGGAAAAACCCCAAACCTTTATCCTCCCCCACATTCCATTTCCCCCCCACCAAACCCGGGGCCCTCCCCCCCTCAAACCCCCATAAAAACACCCCAGCACCAGCCCCCACCCCCACCACCCCGGGCCCCACCCCCCCAAAACCCCTGGTCAATCACCACAACCCTAGCCCCTTTACCCTTTCCAAAGATCATCAAACCAAAAAACCACCAGTCAATCACCAGAAAGGGGAAATGTGGAAAAGGGGGTTCAAACTCAGGGACACAGAAAGGACTTCTGGGAAAAATCCTTCGCCCCACACCAATCCACACCCCCACCCGCCATTTCCCTCCTTTCCCCCCACCACCAGTCCCTTCAAACCCCCCCACAACACCATCACCAGCAAGAGGAGTGTGGAAGGGGGGTTCAACTGAGGGGACACAGATGGACTTTTGGAAAAAAAACTATCCTTTATCCCTCCCATCATTCCATTAAACCCCCAAACCCCCAGGCCAACACCCTCCCCCACTAGTCAATCACCCCACCACTAACTTTTTCAATCACACACACCACTAAAATCCCATAACCCTTACCCAAATCCTCACCAAAAACCACCATAAAACCTTTTCCCAGAAAGGACGGGGGAAAAGGGAAAAGGGAGTTCTCTAGGAAAAAGGGGAAAGAAAAGACCTTTTGTGGAAACAATTTTTCCCTTTCGTCCCTAACCAACAACCCCAAAACCGGCCAAAAACCCTCTTCCGACAAAGTCCTTCATCACCCCAACAAACACCAAAAGGGAATTGTGGAAAAATTTCCCCTCCCCCGAGGGGGGAAAGGGGTTCCCTTTTGGGGGAAAAAAATCCCACCTTTTTCCCCCCAAAAACCAAATTAACCCCCCAAATTCCCATACCCCCCCACCAAAAATACCGCCAACCCCAAGCCCCCCCAGTCCATCACCCACACCCACCTTTGGCCCATCACCCCCACCACAGTCAAACACACCCAAACCCCTAGCCCATTTACACTTTCCACCCGATCAACCAAAACCAAAAAACCCCCATTCCCAAAACACCAGCAAGAAAAAGTGTGGAAAGGGAAAATTCATCGAGGGGACACAAGTGGGACCCCTGGAAAAAATAGTCCCCCCTTAACCCCCCACAAACCCGCCCCCCCCTAACCAAACCCTTACCCCCCACCAAACCCCCATCACCCAGCAAGGGAAATTGGGGAAAGGGGGTTCAACCTTTAGAATAAAAAGAGGGTGGGCTTCCTTTTAAAAATCCCTCCGTTCTTTCCCCTTCCCCCCAGCCCCCTTACCCCACTGCCAGTCCATCACCCTTTAAACCCAAAACAACCCCCTCCCCAAACCGGGGCGATCCCCCCTTCCCCAAAACCCGGTTTCCAAACGCCCTTCCACCAAATCTCACCCTCAACACCAAAACCCCTCACCCTCCCCCACCATTCCCCAAAACCCCCATTCAAATTTCCCTAACCCCATCACCAGCCCCCCCTCCCCCAAATTTTTCCAAACACCCTCCCAAAACCAACCATCACTTAAAAAAAAGTCCATCACCCCCACCCCAACCCCTTGTCCCACCTTCCCTTTACCGTCACCCCATCCCCCTTCCCCCTCACCAAACCCGCCAAAACCCTCACCACAAATCCATCACTATCACCACCAGTTTCCCTCACCCTCACCACCCTACCTTCCCACGTCACAAAAACACCCACCGGGAAAGGGGAAAGGGGGGATTCATCTAAAGTGACACAGACGGACCTTTTTGGAAACACAGTCCTTTACCCTCCCCCAAACCCAAAAAATTTCCCATCCCCCCACCAGTCCATCACCCTTATTTTACAACCTAACACCAGAAAGGAAAATTGAAAGGGGTTTATCCCGAGGGATGGGAATGGAAATTCTGGAAACACAGTCCTTTATCCTCACCACCATCCCCTCACTCTCACCACCAGTCCCCCACCCCCACCACCAGTCCCAAACACGCTCCCCCCACCAGTCCCCACCTTCACACCCAAACCTCGCTCCCAAAAAAAGTCCCCTCACCCTCACCCAAACCCTTCCCCATGACCACCGGTGCATCCTTTCCCCACCATCAGGGGCTCATCACTCTCACCAAACCAAACAATTAAATCACACCACCAGTCCATTACCCCCACGAACCCTCCCCCCACCCCACCACCAAAACCACCACCTTCGCCACCCCGTCCAAACACTCTCACCACCATCCGCCAAAACCCCATGCCCGTCCACCCTCCCACTAGCCCATCCCTTTCACCACCCCGTCCAAACACTTTTCAAACCCCCAATTTTCCCCCATACCCCACCGCCAAATCCACCCTTTAAACCAAAAGTACATCAATCTCCAAACCCCCAGTCCCCTTTTAAAAACCAATTCCCCTCACCCTCACCCCCCATCCCCCCACCGGCCCCCGCCAAATCCTCTACCCTCACCACCAGTCCAAACACACAAACACCAGTCCCTTTACCATCAGACCAGTCCATCACCCTCACTACCAAATTTATCAAACCCCACCACCCTCCACAAACCCCCACCAAACCGTCCCAACACCCTCACCACCAGTCAATCAACCCCCACCACCAGTCAATCACCCTCACCACCAGTCCCAAACACCCTCCCCCACCAGTTTTTAACACCCTCCCCCACCCAAAAATCAAAAACCCCACCACCCGAACATCACCCTCATTTCCATCCCCTCCCCCAGCAAGGGGGAAATGTGGGAAATGAAATTTTATCTGAGGGGGCAAAGAGGCCCTTTTAAAAACAGTCCTTCACCCCTTTTCCCCCAGTCCGTCATCCTCCCCACAGTCCCATCTCCATTACCACCATCCTCACCCTCACCACCACCCATCAATCTCATCACCAGTGCATCACCCTCACACCAGTCCATCACCCTCACCACCAATCCATCACACTCACACTTAGTCCATCACCCTCACCACCAGTCCATAACTCCTCACCACCCAGTCCACACCATCACAACCACTCCACTGCCCTCACCAATAGTCAGTCACCCTCACCACCAGTCATCACCATCACCGCCAGGGACCATCACCTCACCACCAGTCCAATCACCCTCACCGCCAGACCATCAACCCTCACCACTGTCCACCCTTCACCGCTAATCCATTACCTCACCACAGTCAATACCCTCCCCGCCAGTCCATCACCCTCACCACTAGTCCCAATCACCCTCTCCGCAAGCCCACCCTCACCACCATTCCTCACATCACTACCAGTCCATCCACCCTCACAAACAAGTCCATAAATCCCACCACCAATCCACTACTCGCATCACCAGTTCATCACTCTCCCCACCAGTCCTCAATCTCACCAACAGTCCATCTCACTCACCTTAACTACATGGTGGTAGTTTCATGTGTGTCTTTCCTGGATGGTGGTACATTGATGTTACCTTCCCGGATGGTGGTACATTGATGTGACCTTCCTGGTACCTATGGTGGTACATTGATGTGACCATTCTCGGGATGGTAGTACAAGATGTGACCTTCCGGTGAAGGTGGATACATTGATGGGACCTTCCCGGATAATAGTTACATTGATGTGACCCTTCCCGGGATGGCTGGTACATTGATGTGACCTTCCCGGGATGGAGGTACATTGATGATGACCTTCCCATGGAAGTTGTGTCAAGCAGGTCTATGGTTGAGAGAAATATAATTGAATAAATTTGATAAACATTAACAAGGTTTTAAATAGGAGGATTAGTTCAGGGTTATGTTAGATTAATTATATAATTAATTGGACGTTTATGAATATTTAAAGGAGTGCCTGACATGTCAGTCATGTTGTTGTTGACATGTAACCTGACCATATCTTCAATACACTTACATGCTCATCATGATGGGTCAGGTGTCATGTCATATGTGAGGTGATATCTCAGCCTTATAAGCCTTCATCTCACCTTGGATAATGTGACACGCACGTTGTCTTCTCTCCCTCACCTCACATATACAACTCCCTCACCTCACATATACAACTCCCTCACCTCACATATACAACTCACTCACATATTCGCTTCATAGTTCGTAATATTTAACTTCACTTACCTTTAATATCGTTGTCTGTTACAAAACTTTTCGCACACATTTTCCTCTGCCTAAACATTTGCTTCAAGTAGTATATTTCCTTTTCTGAGTGTTTCTTCACATATTTTACCTCCAAAACTCTTGCTTTACTAACATCTCCGCTACGTAAAATTTTATTGTGTTCTTAGTAATAATGGCAGAATTACCGGCAAAATGTTAGGTAAATGGACACAGATGCAAGTAATGTAACGTTTTATTGTGGCAACGTTTCGCCCTTAAAGCTCCTGGAAAGCGAAACGTTTCCACCATAAAATGTCACATTAGATACATCTGTGTCCATTAGTCATTTATTTACCTAACACTATATTCTTCTTTAGTTAAGAATAATTGTTTTGCATCTCATTTTGCTAAACATAATGTTTTCAAACTACCTTTCATCCTGCAAAAAGATCTCTTAATTGCATCTTAATAATATTTATTTCTAGAAGTACATGAAGAATTAGCTGTGCAAAGTAGAAAGATATTGTCTCGGTATTCGGTATATTGTTATAATATACCGGCGATATGCCTCTACCACATGTCAATGTTTATTAACATAATATATTATGTTCCATTATTATGGTATTTACTAGTTTTTATGGCGCTTTCTGTCCCCCCAAAATCACTATCACTTTCCTTCGCTCCGTCTTTCGGACTTCATTTCTTCCTAAACTTCGGGAAGATTCACTTCTCTTACACATAACATCTCATCGCTGAAATATATGAACAATAGAAAATAAATTATAGACAAAGGCTCTGAACATATAATTTATACCTAGCATCAAAACTATAGATAAGAACATGTACACAAGAAAATTTAGACATTGGCTGGAAACACAGCGTAGTTGGTCACAGTAGGACTTTGAATAAACAAGAATCAAATTTCATTAGACTCATACAGATAATCAAAAGAAAAATCATTACATGTGGCTCACATGTTTCACTGCATAAAAGTATGGGCTCCTTTGCAAGATCTCAGTTGGGATTAAAATATATAATCCGGCAATTTATAATCCCCCCTCTCAGTTCCCTCTGGGCCATAAATCTATGGGATAATAAGTATGAGTTAACAGGGTAATTCCTGGTAATGGAAGAACCTCTCTCTTCAGCTGAAAAATCCATCATATTAACTTTTTATTACAGAAGGATTTTACCCTCAAAATTTTTATTTATTGAAACCGGAAGATTCGCGGGAGAGAAAAGCTTCAAAAACCTTACTCTGGGAGGTGTCCCACCACTTACCTTACTCTGGGAGGTGTCACACCACTTACCTTATCTATGGGAGGAGTCACTCCCATTACCTACTCTGGGAGGTATGTCACACCCACTTACCTTACTACTGGGAGGTGTCACACACTTACCTTACTCTGGGAAGGGTGTCACACCATTACCTATAATCTGGGAGGTGTCACACCACTTACCTTACTCTGGGAGGTGTCACACCACTTACCTTACTCTGGGAGGTGTCACACCACTTACCTTACTCTGGGAGGTGTCACACCACTTACCTTACTCTGGGGGAGGTGTACACCACTGACTTACTCTGGGAGCGGTGTCACACCACTTACCTTACTCTGGAGGTTGTCACACCATTTACCTTACTCTGGGAGGTATGGCTCACACACTTACCTTACTCTGGGGGGTTTGTCACAACCACTTACCTGACTCTGGGAGGTGCTCACACCACTTACCTTACTCTGGGAGGTGTCACACCACTTACCTTACTCTGGGAGGTGTCACACCACTTACCTTACTCTGGGGGGTGTCACACCACTTACCTTACTCTGGGAGGTGTCACACCACTTACCTTACTCTGGGGGGTGTCACACCACTTACCTTACTCTGGGAGGTGTCACACCACTTACCTTACTCTGGGAGACCATGGCTTTATGAGAGCGGAGATTTTGCTTTATGACAGACCCAAAAATGGACCTGCTTTATAAGAGATACGGTGTACTATGGATGAGACAGTAATGGGAGGGGAGTGGGAGTAGGGGGTACAGTAGTTACGATAGGAGGGTGGTGCGTCACTGCGACGCTAGCGGATGGTGCACCACGAACGTTACAATTATGCAAGTGATCTAAATCCGTGGTATTCACCACTGACAAAGTCGTCTCCTTCCTTCATTACACAGTTTACCGCTAAAAAGACATTTAATTACCTCGCCACAATGGATGACAGACAATAGCAGTGTGACAAAAGCCTTTTTACGCAATATGAGAGACTCCGTGGCTGCCTGACTGGGAAATCCAAGACTCTTGTGTGTACACGGAAGACTGACACCACTATACCCAACACTCACCTGCTGTACCCAACACTACACCCAACACTCACCCGCTATACCCAACACTACACCCAACACTACCCGCTATACCCAACCACTCACCAAACACTCACCGCTTACCCAACACTAACCCAACATCACCCGCTCGTACCAACACTACACCCAACACTCACCCGCTATACCCAACACTACACCCAACACTCACCCGCTATACCCAACACTACACCCAACACTCACCCGCTATACCCAACACTACACCCAACACTCACCCGCTATACCCAACACTACACCCAACCACTCACCGCTCTATACCCAACCACAACACCCAACACTCACCCCACTATACCCAACACTACACCAAAACTCACCCGCTATACCAACATGCCCACACCACCAAACACTCACCCGCTATACCCAACATACACCCAACACTCACCCGCTGTACCCAACACTAAAACCCAACACTATCCGCTATACCAAACTACACCCAACACTCACCGCTATACCCTACACTACACCCACACTCACCTTGCTATACCCAAACATCACCAACACTAACCGCTATACCCAACACTACACCCAACACTAACCCGCTATCCCCTACACTACTACCAACACTCTCCTGCTATACCCCACATACCACTCAAACTCACCCCGCTATACCAACACTACACTCAACCACTTACCGCTATACCCACATACACCCAACACTAAACGCTTACCCAAACACTACACCCCAACATAACCCGCTATACCCTACACTACACCAATACTAACCTGCTATACCAAAAACTTACAATCAACACTCACCCGATATACCCAACACTCACTCAACACTCACCCGCTATACCCATACTACACTCAACACTCACCCGCTATACCCAACAGACATTCAAACACTCACCCGCACACCAACCACTTACACCTCAACACTCACCGCTATACCCAACACTACACTCAACACTCACCCGCTATACCCAACACTACCACTCAAAACACTCACCTGCTATACCCAAAAACTTCACCCAACTACTCACCCGCTATACAACACTACACTCAACACTCACCCGCTATACCCAACACTACACTCAACACTCACCCGCTATACCCAACACTACACTCAACACTCACCCGCTATACCCAACACTGCACTCAACACTCACCCGCTATACCCAACACTACACCCAACACTCACCCGCTATACCCAAACCACTGCACCTCAACACTCACCCGCTATACCAACACTGCACTCAACACTCACCCGCTATACCCAACACTGCACTCAACACTCACCCGCTATACCCAACACTACACCCAACACTCACCCGCTATACCCAACACTACACTCAACACTCACCCGCTATACCCAACACTACACTCAACACTCACCCGCTATACCCAACACTACACTCAACACTCACCAGCTATACCCATCACTCACTACTAAACAATACATACTATCAAAACTAATGTTTGCTACAACACATTACTGGTGAGTTGGAATAAATGAGGAAGATAATATAGAGAACATAAGAACTGCTAGAGAGAACTAGTAATATAAATTAGAAGGTTGTTGTAATATGCAGCTAAAACAATACAAGACTTCAGTCACAATGATAGAAAATTTAAATGAAAATAGAAGTATGGAAAAAATGAAGATTTTTATGCTAAGAAACAACATGTAACTCGCCTAACAAATTGTTTTTCAAGGAAACAAGAACAGAACCGTAAAAGAGAGGGAAGAAAAAATGAGAGAATTAGGATAAACACATATGTAATTTTTTGTATACTGATATAAATGGGGGAATTTAAAAACAAAATCCTAGATCTAAGGGTCATTAACAATGGAGAAAAACTTTATACAGTCGGTTTAACTTAAACTAAACACGAGAAATATATAGGAGACCGTAGTCCATGTTGACTGTTGACTGTGAAGAGGCAGCAGCGAAGTAGACACAGTGCTCGGCCAACTTTCTTGGGTAATCCCCCCCCCCACCCCACTAATTTGTTGTACAGCGAAACTCCCTGGGTAGGACTTGAATCCTCATCGATTTTACATTCTTGTCAACTTCAGAAATGGTCACTACAAATTTGATTTTTAATTTTATCAGGAAACTTGAAATTTTTTGTTTGAAAAAAATATAACTTTCACAATTTTTCCTCGATTTAAATAATTTTTTGTGCAATTTTTTTATGTTTATTGAGGCTTCATTATCTCGAGGAGTTTTCATTTCTACCCATTTGTGATAATTACGCCCCGACCCCATTAGGAAGTAGAGACTAACAATTCTTCCAAGTCCTGTCCCAATCATCTTGCTTCGGAGATTTCAAATTAAAGGCAACTTAAATGGGGAATATAGCAAATAATGTTGTTGCAGTGATAACACCAGAGGGAAGCTCTTCTGACAGAAACTCACACACAACGTGCTTTTAAATCTTTTCCCCCACCAATTCCACTTAAACCAGCAAATAATAGAGGCTACTAGACTGGGGGAATACACTAGATCATCTTCACTAAAAACGTTGATCTGATACGAAAATGTCACCATATTAAAAAACATATATACTCTGTCACACATAATCGAGGTTCAGACATGTATGCGCGGGCCCAGACCTACATAATGAGATTAGTCACGAGGAGCATTCACCAAATTCAACTTCAATAACAAGAAACATAAGTGGGACCAAGTAAACCAAGTCCTAAAACGATTATAAACTGGGAAGATTCTAAGCAAACACAGACCCCAATTATTGCTAGGAACAGATTAAACTCGGTGGCACTCGAATGTATGCTCAAGGCTTATTCCTTTAAGAAAAAGGAGTAGATGTAAAATAGAAAGTGACAGGCGCTTCCTTTACAGGCGACAGAAAAGAATGACAGAGCAGCTAAAAGAGGCCAATGTATCTGCAATGCGTAGGGAAACACTGGTCAGATAAATAGCAAACATCGAACTAAAGCAAAAGGAATCTTATGCCAAATCAAAGTCGAGAACAACATTGGGCTCCTACTTAAACAAGATGGGTCCTACACAGATGACAACAAGGAAATGAGTGAGCTACTCAAGTCCCAGTATGATTCAGTTTTTAGCAAGCCGCTAAGCAGACAGAGTTGAAGATCTAAATTAATTTTTTATAAGAGAGCCACAGAATTCGGTAAACACAAGCCTATCTGATGTTATCTTGACGCCAAATGACTTCGAACTGGCGATAAGCCCCTATCACATGCTTTTAACATCCTATGGAGAAGGAGCATGGTCACTGGGGTCGTCCCACAGTTACTTAAAACGACAGACATAGCCCCACTCCACAAAGGGGGGGGGGCAGTAAAGCAATAGCAAAGAACTACAGACCGATAGCACTAACATTCCATATCATTAAAAATCTTTGAAAGGTCTAAGAAGCAGATCGCCACCCATCTAGATACCCATCAATTACACAACCCAAGGCAGCATGGGTTTAGAGCAGGTCGCTCCTGTCTTTCACAACCACTGGATCCGCTACGACAAAGGTCCCTAAATGTACAAGAATGGCCCCTATACATACCGACAAGATGAAAAAAAATTAAGAAACAGTGAAGCATCTGGGTATCTTTATTGTAGACGTTCGCCATTCAGTGGCTTTATCAATATAAATTCCAGACATAACTTGATGGACAGTAGAACTATATACAGAAAATGAGGTAATCAGTTCCCTCAACCTTGGCGTTGGTGCGAAGAGCACCGTAGTCGTGGAGATCTGAAGCAGAAGAGGAAGAAGCAAGGGAGCCTGGCCGCTTTTATAACTAACGTCAGGTGTAAAGGGACGTTGTAGCAGATGAGGGCATAGTTCACTGGGAGAGGGCGGGATCCTCAGTGGAAAGTAGGTCCTTCAAAGAGATGGGTTAGTTGTAGTAGTAGTTGTCTGAGTTGATTCTGAGGACATGCACACTAACTTTCACGACTACGACAACTACTACTACCTCGTCACCCCCCTTCGGCCTATGTACCGCGGGCTTCTTATTCCAACGTAACCCCCCCCCCCCCCCCCCCCCCAATGAACGAGTTGGGACCCACAGCTTGGAAGGAGTAGAAGCCTTACCTTGACGTCTTAGTGGTGTACAGGACGAGTTGGGAAAGCACTTGTCGCGTCTCAGAGCATTGTTGAGAGACTGGCTCAACTACAACTTAATGTCAACTTAGCCAAATGTGTTTTGGTCATCCAAGATTACCCTATCTAGGCTTTTGTATCGGCCAAGGTGTGTGGTTGCTCCGATTGAGGCTAAGGTTCGTGGAATTTCTGAATTTCCAGTGCCACAGGATAGGAAAGGAGTACAGAGATTCCTGGGTATGGCAGGATATTTATCGCAGGTTCTGTCCAAACTTTTCTCAGATTGCAGCTCCTCTCACGGAGCTTACTAGTAGCAAAGTTCAGTTCACCTGGACTAGAGATTGTTCAGACTCGTTCAAAGGTTGAAGCACTTGCTTCCTCTGCTCTGTGTTGAAGATTTCCTAATTTTAATCTTCCCTTCTTTTTACATATAGATGCGAGTGGTTAGGGCAGTGGGCGCTGTGCTGCTCCAACAGTCAACATCCACTGATATTTTCCATCCTGTATGTTACTATTCATCTAAGCTTAAACGACACCAGAAAAATTATGCCACTATTGAGAAAGAGGCTCTAGCTCTTGTGGTGTCCTTGGACCATTTTGACGTGTATTTGGGAATTCCCCATTTAAATTAACGTTTTTTCAGACCACAATCCATCACTTATATTAACACCATGAAAAGTAAAATGCTAGGATCATGAGGTGGGCCCTCAGAACCCAAAACCTTATTCTATTAGTATAAAACACATAAGTGGTCATTGTAATGTAATTGCTGACGCTCTGTCACGTCCTTAATAATTTATCAGTTACATTAAATTAACGTAATTTTATGCCCAAATTTTTTTTGTTACTTGCTATGTCAAATTCAGTAAATTTAACTTAATCCCTCCAGCCCATATTAACTATATATACTCATGTCATGTCTAATTTATTATATTTATGTATTCACAGTATTGTTGTGTGAGGAGGAGACACGCTGAGTGTTGAATGGGTGTGTGGTTCGGGTGATGTACTGCGTGACGCAACACTGTCCTGCCGCAGACCCCCCCTCACTACTCACCTTAAGTGTTTCATACTCAGATGTTCATACTGCCTCCCATTCCACAACCACTACTTAAGAGTGGAATGCAGTCTCCTCTACTATGATCGACCCCTAGTCCCCTGCTCGTCAGCGCTACCCTGTCTTTTCCACTGATGTACATAACCACGAGTATGCAGAGTTTACGATACTGTGTACTGCCCTAGGACTAGGGGCATATCCTAGTGACGGACGCTGTGAAATTGTAGTGGGCTTGGCCCAAAGAGAGACTTTGATTAATGTTTATATTAAATTGTATTGATATGAGTAATCAGAAATAATGTGAAAGACATTAATGCAACTCCCAGTGCGACCCTCTGTCGTTGTTGGGGGGGGGGGTTGCAACCCCTGAATGGGGTACAATGATTATTATGTATAATAATGTATATTACCTTTTCATATAATTTTATATTGCTTATATTTGCGATAATAGCTAAATCGTAAATGTATGACTTTATATTTTTATTTGACTGTTATATTCTTATTTGACTTATGTTGTTAGGATGTACATAATTATGTGCTCAGTTCAAGTCTTGATTGTCAAACTACTGTAATTATCGCTTGTCGCTCGTTAATTTCTGCCGGCTTCTGAGCTGTGCTGTCCACGGGGCTATCACGTGATCGAGGGGGGGGGGTGTCTTCACCTCCCTTGAAGTACTCAGTCGGCTCTAGACTCGCTTGGTGGTTGGACAGATTTTCTGTCTCATTATTCTTGTTAGTTCTGTAGAACTCTGTTCACAGAACATTTTTATAGTTAGTGATTTTCGACGTTGTACTGAGGTTGTGTGTCGCTTTAGACACTCTGAACTTCAGGTCCTTAGCTTAGCTTCTGACCTAATTTTGTACTGGTTTCTGTGTATTGTCACAGTCAGGGTTTTTTTCCTATGCTGAATTAGATTCAGTATTATGGGAGTTTTGTAACTTTTTTGGAGGATCTGCTGATGGTCCCTACTTAGTGTCGTTATATTATCTCCTTGTTCCTGATTTTTGTTGTCGCAGTTGCTTGTATTGCTATTGGCTTTAGCATTCTTTTTGTTTTTTCAAGCAGACTGTTCTGGTTGCCTGTCGTCAAGAGTTAGTTTATTTGAGGACTTTGTCAGTCACTTGTTTAAGTTAGTCGAGTCGTGAGACATAGCTAACTACTTAGGCACTTACCCCGCATTTCACCCCACTTACTTGTACATATTTGTAATATCTTATTAAATGTTATGTAAACCCGACGGTACTTAAGAATTATAATGTGATATGTGCTTTCAGCACAATAATATTGAACTCGAGAGATTGATTTTATTTTCATTACTGTGATTGATTTTAATTTAATTTGATAATTTTACCACTAGACTTAATAAATTTATTAAATTTTTAATTTCTTAGTTAGTAGCCTACCAGTTGTAATCCTGAAGCACTATTGAATTATACTGAATTTTAATGGATAATTGGACAAGGATACTGACTACTTGTTACGAAAACCCAGTAACAGGCTGGGTGCTAGAAGGGCAGTCCTTTCTAGTATTCACTGGAGATCTCTAAGCTTTTAGAATCGCGTTTTTTGTAACGTGGTGTGTGTGTGTGTCTGTGTGTTGTGTGTGTGGTGTGTGTCTGTTGTGTGTGTCTGTGTGTGTGTGTCTCTGTGTGTGTGTCTGTGTGTGCGTGTGTGTGTGTCTGTCTGTGTGTGTGTGTGCTGTGTGTGTGTCTGTTTTCTGTGTATGTGTGTGTGTGTGTGTGTGTGTCTGGGGTCTGTGTGTGGGGTGTTGTGTGTGTGTGTGTCTGTGTGTGTGTGTGTCTGTGTGTGTGTCTGTGTGTGTGTGTGGGGTGTGTGTGTGTGTGTGTGTGTGTGTGTCTGTGTGTGTGTGTGTGTGTGTGTGTCTGTGTGTGTGTGTGTGTGTGTGTGTGTGTGTGTGTTGTGTGTGTGTGTGTGTGTGTGTGTGTGTGCGCCCCGTGCGTCTGGTGTCTGTGTCTATGTGTGTACACACCTAATTGTGGTTGCAAGAGTCGATAATCAGGTCCTGGTCCCGCCTCTTCACTGATCGCTGCTAGGGCCTTTCTTGCTCTCTGAGCTTTGTCATACCTCGTCTTGAAGCTTTGTATGGTTCCTGCCTCCACTACATCGCTTTCCAGGGCTATTCCCCCTTCCTAACAACCCTTTGAGTCGTCTGAGTCTTAAGCTTTCAGTTGTGACCCCCTTTTT
>NC_069454.1:35554127-35594687 GCF_026875155.1 Cherax quadricarinatus | reverse complement strand
CACACACACACACACACCCACACAAAACACACACACAACAACACACCAACATACATTCACACATAACAAACACACCAACAAAACACATACATACACACATACACACACACACACACATACACACACACACACACACACACACAGGACCAGGCAGGACTTCAAAGAGACCTGGACAGACTGGACACCTGGTCCAGCAAATGGCTTCTCGAATTTAATCCTGCCAAATGCAAAGTCATGAAGATAGGGGAAGGGCACAGAAGACCACAGACAGAGTATTGGCTAGGTGGCCAAAGACTGCAAACCTCACTCAAGGAGAAAGATCTTGGGGTGAGTATAACACCGAGCATGTCTCCGGAAGCACACATCAATCAGATAACTGCTGCAGCATATGGGCGCCTGGCAAACCTGAGAACAGCATTCCGACACCTTAGTAAGGAATCATTCAAGACACTGTACACCGTGTATGTCAGGCCCATACTGGAGTATGCAGCACCTGTTTGGAACCCGCACTTGATAAAGCACGTCAAGAAACTAGAGAAAGTACAAAGGTTTGCAACAAGGTTAGTTCCAGAGCTAAGGGGAATGTCCTATGAAGAAAGATTAAGGGAAATCGGCCTGACGACATGGAGGACAGGAGGGTCAGGGGAGACATGATAACGACATAAGAATATAAAATACTGCGTGGAATAGACAAGGTGGACAAGGACAGGATGTTCCAGGGAGGGGACACAGAAACAAGAGGCCACAATTGGAAGTTGAAGACACAAATGAGTCAGAGAGATAGTAGGAAGTACTTCTTCAGTCATAGAGTTGTAAGGCAGTGGAATAGCCTAGAAAATGACGTAGTGGAGGCAGGAACCATACACAGTTTTAAGACGAGGTTTGATAAAGCTCATGGAGCGGGGAGAGAGAGGGTCTAGTAGCAACCGGTGAAGAGGCGGGGCAAGGAGCTAGGACTCGACCCCTGCAACCACAAATAGGTGAGTACAAATAGGTGAGTACACACACACACACACACACACATACACACACACACACAATACATACACACATACACACACACACACAACACACACACACACACACACACACACACACACACATACATACACACATACACACACACACACACACACACATACACACACACACACACACACACACATGCACACACACACACACACACACACACACACACACACACACAAACACATGCACACACACACACACACACACACACACACATACACACACACAAACACACACACACACACACACACACACACACACACACACAACACTCACAACTCACAACACACATACATACACACCATACACACACACACAACACACACAATACACACACACAAACTCCTGCACACACAACACACACACACAAACACACATATACACACACACACACACACACCATGCAACACAACACACACTCACACACACACACACACAACATGCCACACACCACACACACACACACACACACACACTCAACACACACACACCAACCACACTCTTACACTTCCACACACCATCAACACACCAACATACACTACACCACACACACACACACACACACACACCACACTCACACCACACACACACACACAATTACACACATTTAACATCACACTACACTCACAACACACACCAAGCACACACACAACACACACACACACACACACTCACACCACACACACATCACACACACCACACCCAACACACACACCCATACACACACCCACACACACACCACACACATACAGAAACGTGGCTTGTATCACTGGAACTTAACATGACAGTCATACATTAACAATCAATTATCTAACTATAATTTTTGTTCAATTACTGAAGACTCACTCAAAACCTTTGCATAATTATTTTAAGTCTTAATTAGTAGTTTAAATCCTATTTCCCGTGCTTTTTCAGGGACTGTGGCCTATGTTAGAGGGGGAGGCGTGACTGTGGTTGTTGGAGGTAATTAATGGACGTGGGTTGGAGGCGTGACTTGTGGTGTTGGAGGTATTATGAGAGGGAGGCGTGACTGTGAGTGTTGGAGGTATTAATGAGAGGAGGCGTGACTGTTGTGTTGGACGGTATTAATGTGGGGAGGCGTGACTGTGGTGTTGGAGGTATTAATGACGAGGGAGGCCGTGACTGTGGCTGTTGGACGGTATTAATGAGAGGGAGGCGTGCTGTGGGTGTTGGAGGTATTAATGAGAGGGAGGCGTGACTGCTTGGTGTTGGGTGGTATTATTGAGAGGGAGGCGTGACTGTGGTGTTGGAGGTATTATATGATGGGGAGGGTGACTGTGGTGTTGGAGATGTGGTATTATGAGAGGGAGCGCCGTGACTGTGGTGCTTGGTGGTATTACATGAGAGGGAGGCGTGACTGTGGTGTTGGAGGTATTAAGGAGAGGGAGGCGAATGACTGTGGTGTTGGAGGGTATTAATGGTGGGAGGCGTGACCTGTGGTGTTGGACGGTTATTAATGAGAGGGAGGCGTCGTGACTGTGGTGTTGGAGGTATTTATGTGAGGAGGCGCGACTGTGGTGTTGGAGTATTAATGAGAGGGAGGAGTGGACTGTGGTGTTGGAGGTATTAATGAGAGGAGCGTTGACTGTGGTGTGTTCGGAGGTATTAATGAGTGGGAGGGTGACTGTGGTGTTGGAAGGTATTAATGAGAGGAGGCGTGACTGTGGTGTTGGAGGTATTTAATGAGAGGGAGGCGGACTGGGTGTTGGAGGTTTATGAGTGGGAGGCGTGACTGTGTGTTGGAGGTATTAATGGAGAGGGAGGCAGTGACTGCTGGTGTTGGAAGGTATTAATGAGAGGGAGGCGTGATGTGGATGTTGCGTGTGTTAATGAGAGGGAGGCTTGTGACTGTGGTGTTAGAGGTATTAATGAGGAGGGAGGCGTGGACTGTTGGTGGTGGTGGAGGTATTAATGAGAGGGAGGCGTGACTGTGGTGTTGGTGGTATTAATGAGAGGGAGGCGTGACTGTGGTGTTGGAAGGTATTTATGAGAGGGAGGCGCTGACTGAGGTGTTGGAGGTATAATGAGAGGGAGGCGTGACTGATGGTGTTGGAGGTATTAATGAAGAGGGTGGAGGCGTGACTGTGGTCTTGTTGGAGGTTATTAATGAGAGGGAGGCGTGACTGTCGGTGTTGGAGGTATTAATGAGGAGTGAGGCGTGACTGTGGTGTTGGCAGGTATTAAATGAGTGGGAGGCGTGAATTATGTGGTGTGGGATGTATTAATGGGAGGGAGGAGTTGACCTGTGGTGTTGGAGGTATTTTATGAGAGGGAGGCGTGATGTGGTGTTGGAGGTATTATTGTGTGGGAGGGAGGCGTGACTGTAGAGTTGGAAGGTATTAATGAGAGGGAGGCGTTGGACTGTGGTGTTGGAGGTATTATGAGAGGGCAGCGTGACTGTGGTGTTGGAGGTATTATTGAGAGGGAGGCGTGACCTGTGGATGTTGGAGGTATTAATGAGAGGGAGGCGTGACTGTGGTGTTGGAGGTATTTAATGTGAGGGAGGCGTGACTTTGTGGGTGTTGGAAGGTCATTAATGCGTGGGAAGGCTGAGGTGGTGTTGGAGTATTAATGGGAGGGAGGCGTACGTGAATGTGGTGTTGGAGGTATTATTGAGAGGGAGGCGTGACTGTGGTGTTGGAGGTATTAATGAGGGGGGGGGAGGCGTGACTGTGGTGTTGCGAGGTATTAATGAGGGGAAGGCGTGACTGTGGTGTTGGAGGTATTAATTAGAGAGGAGGCTGACTGTGGTGTGGGAGGTATGACTTTGAGAAGGGAGGCGTCGTGACCTGTGTGTTGGAGGTATTAAGAGAGGGAGGGTGACTGTGGTGTGGAGGATTAATGAGAAGGGAGGCGGTGCTGTGGCTGTTGGACGGGTATTAATGAGAGGGAGGCGTGACTGGGTGGTGTTGCGAGGTAATAATTGTGAGGGAGGCAGTGACTGTGGTGTTGGAGGTTTTTATTTATTTTTATTAAAAATTTACTTTTATTTTATTTTAATTTATTTATTAAAGAATATACTAACAAATGGAGAGGGAGGCTGTGACGGTCGGTGTGGTGGTATTATGAGAGGGAGGCGTGACTGTGGTGTTCAGAGAGGTATTAATGGAGAGGGAAAGGCTTGACTGTGGTGTTGGTGGTATTAATGAGAGGGAGGCGTCGTGACTGTGTGTTGGAGGTATTTTAATGAGAGGGAGGCGTTTGACTGTGGTGTTGGTTGGTATTAATGAGAGGGAGGCGTGACTGATCGGTGTTTGGACCGGTTTTAATGAGAGGGAGCGTGGACTTGTGTGTTGGAGGTTTTATTGAGTGGGACGCAAGCGTGACTGTGGTTTTGGAAGGTATTAATGGTGAGGGAGGCCGTGACTGTGGGTTGGAGGTATTAATGAGAGGATGCGTGCTGTGGTGTTGGTAGTATTAATGAGAGGGTGGCCGAGTGTCTGTAGAGTGTGGAGGTCATTAATGAGAGGAGGCGTGACTGTGCGTGTTGGAGGTATTAATGAGAGAGGAGGCGTGACTGTGGTGTTGGAGGTAATACATTGAGAGGGAGGCGTGACTGTGGTGTGGAGGGTATTAATGCTGAGGAGGCGTGACTGTGGTGTTGGAGGTATTAATGAGAGGGAGGCGTGACTGTGGTGTTGGGACTGTTATTAAATGGAGTGGGAGGCGTGGACTTGGTGGTGGAGGTAGTAATGGGAGGGAGGCCCGGTTGACTGTGGTGTGGAGGTTATTAATGAGAGGGAGGCGTGATGTGGTGTTGGAGGTATTAATGAGAGGGAGGCCCGTGGACTGTGGTGTTGGCACGGTATTAATGAGACGGAGGCTGTCTGTGGTGTTGGAGGTATTAATGAGAGGGAGGCAGTGACAGTGGTGTTGGAGGTATTTTGAGTGGGTGGCGTGATGTGTTGTTGGTGGTATTAATGAGAGGGAGGCGTGGAATGTGGTGTTGCGAGGTATAATGAGAGGGAGGCGTGACTTTGGTGTTGAGGTATTAATGAGAGGGAGTGGCGTAAGGCCGCGTCGTGGACTTGTGGTGTTGGTGGTATTAATGATGAGGGAGGAGTTGACTGTGGTGTTGGAGGTATTATTGAGAGGGAGGCGTGCTACTGTGGGTTGGAAGGTCCCGCTCTTTGAGTGGGATGCGTGACTGTGGTTTGGATGTATATAGTGAGAGGAGGCGTGACTGTGGTGTTGGAGGTTTAATGAGAGTGAGGCACGTGACTGTGGTGTTGGACACCCGGTAGAATGAGAGGGAGGCGTGACGTGGTGTTGGAGGTATTAATGAGAGGAGGCCGTGACTGTGGTGTTGGAGGTTTAATGAGTGCGGCGTGACTGTGGTGTTGGAGGTATTAATGGGAGGGAGGCGTGAAGTGGGTTGGAGGTATTAATGAGAGGGTAGGCTTGACTGGGGTGGATGGTGTTGGGTATTAATGAAGAGAGGAGGGTGGACTGTAGTGTTGGAGGTATTAATGAGAGGGAGGGCCGTTGACTGTGGCATGATTGGAAAGGTATTAATGAGTGAGAGGCGTGGTCTGTGGCAGTGTTGGAGGTATTAATGAGAGGGAGGCGTGATGTGGTGTTGGAGGTATTAATGAGAGGGAGGCGTTATGACTGTGGTGTTGGATGGTATTAATGAGGGGATGGCGTTGACTGTTGTTTTGGAGGGTATTTATGAGTGGGAGGCGTGACTGTGGTTCGTTGGAGGGTATTAATGGGAGGGAGGCGTGTGACTGTGGTGTTTGGAGGTATTAATGTGAGGGAGGCGTGACTGTGTTGTTGGAGGATATTAATGAGAGGGAGGCGTGTCTGTGGTGTGGAGAGTATTAATGAGAGGGAGGGCGTGACTGTGGTGTTGGAGGTATTAGATGAGAGGGAGGCGTGACTGTGGTGTTGGAGGTATAATGAGAGGGAGGGCGTGATGTGTGTGTTGGAGGTATTAATGAGAGGGAGGCGTGACTGTGGGTGTTGGAGGTTATTAATGGAGGGAGGCGCGTGACTGTGGTGTTGAGTATTAATGAGAGGAGAGCGTGACTGTGGGTTGGAGGTATTAATGAGAGGGAGGCGTTGGACTGTGGTGTTGGAGGTATTAACGTGTGGAGGGCGTCGGGACTGTGTTGGTGGAGGTATTAATGAGGTGAGGATGGACTGATGGTGTTGGAGGTATTAATGAGAGGGCAAGGCGTAGGCGTGGACTGTGGTGTTGGGAGGTATTAATGAAGCAGGGAGGCGTGACATGTGGTGTTGGAGGTATTAATGAGAGGGAGGCCGTGACTGTGGTTTTGTTGGAGGTATTAATGAGAGGGGAAGGCGTTCAGACGTGGTGTTGGAGGTATGTATGAGAGGGAGGCGTGACTGTGGTGTTGGAGGGTATTATTGAGAGGGAGGCGTGACTGTGGTGTTGGAGGTGTTAATGAGAGGGAGGCGTGGACTGTGGTGTTGGAGGTTTTAATGAGTGGGAGGCGTTGCACTGTGGTGTTGGAGGTATTAATGAGAGGGAGGCGGTGAACTGTGGTGTTGGAGGTATTAATGAGACGGGAGGCGTGACTGTGGTGTTGGAGGTATTAATGACGAGGGGAGGCGTGACTGTGGTGCTTGGAGGTATTAATAGAGGGAAGGCAGGTGACTGTGGTGTTGGAGGGTTTAATGAGAGGGAGGCGTGACTGTGGTGGTTCGGAGGTATTAATGAGAGGGAGAGCGTGACTGTGGTTGTTGGAGGTAATTAAATGAGAGGGTGAGCGCGTTGATGTGGTGTTGAGGTATTAATGGAAGAGGGAGGCGTGACTGTGGTGTGGAGGTATTCATGAGAGGGAGGCGTGACTGTGGTGTTGGTCCCGGTTTTAATGAGAGGGAAGGCGTGACTGTGGTGTTGGACGGTTTTATTGAGAGGGAGGCGTGAATGTGGTGTGTTGGAGGTATTAATGAGAGGGAGGCGTGACTGTGGTGTTTGGAGTCTTAATGAGAGGGAGGCGTGACTGTGGTGTTGGAGGTATTATGAGAGGGAGGCGTGACTGTGGTGTTGGAGCCAGGAGGTAGTAATGAGAGGGAGGCGTGACTGTGGTGTGGAGGGTTTAATGGTAGAGGGAGGACGTGACAGTGGTGTTGGAGGGTATTAATGAGAGGGAGGAGTGGGACTGTGGTGTTGGAAGGTATTAATGAGATGGTAGGCGTGACTGTGGTGTTGGAGGTATTAATGAGAGGGAGGCGGACTGTGTTGTTGGAGGTATTAATGAGGGGAGGGTGTGGGACTGTAGTTGTTGGAGGTATTTAATGAGAGTGTGGCGTGACTGTGGTGTTGGAGGTATTAATGAGAGGGAGGCGTGGCCTGTGGTGTTGGAGGTATTAATGAGAGGGAGGCGTGACTGTGGGGGTTGGTGGTATTAATGGAGGGAGGCGTGTGTCTGTGGTGTTGAGGTATTAATGAGAGGGAGGCGTGACTGGGTGTTGGAGGTGTTAATATTTTTTTGGAAAGAGGAGGCGTGACTGTGGTGTGGAGCGTATTATGAGAGGGAGGCGAGGACCGTGACTGTGGTTGTTGGAGGTATTAATGAGAGGGAGGCGTGGAATGTGGTGTTGGAGGTTTTAATGGAGAGGAGGCGTGACTGTGGTGTTGGAGGCGTATTTTTTAATGATGAGGGAGGGAGTGACTGTGGTGTTGGAAGGTTATTAAATGAGGGGAGGCGTGGACTGTGGTGTTGGAGGGGTATTAATGAGTGGGAGGCGTGACTGTGGTGTTGGAGGTATCTAATGAGAGTGGAGGCGTGGACTGTGGTGTTGGAGGTATTTATGAGAGGGAGGCGTGACTTTGGTGTTGGAGGTATATGAGAGGGAGGGCGTGACTGTCGGTGTTCCGGAGGTATTAATGAGGGGAGGACGTGACTGTGGTGTTGGAGGTATTAATGAGCGGGTGGCGTGACTGTGGTGTTGGAGGTATTAATGAGAGGAGGGCGTGACCTGGACTGTGGATGTTGGAGGTATTAATGAGAGGGAGGCAGGTGACTGTGGTCGTTGGTGGTATTAATGAGAGGGAGGCGTGAATGTGATGTTGGAGGTATTAATGAGAGGAGGCGTGGATGTGGTGTTGAGGTATTAATGAGGGTGGCCGTTGACTGTGGTGTTGGAGGTAATTTATGAGAGGGAGGCGTTGACTGTGGTGTTGGAGGTATTAATGAGAGGGAGGCGTGTTTGACTGCTAATTCTGGTGTGGAGGTATTAATGAGAGGGAGGCAGTGACTGTGGTGTTGGAAGGTATTAATGAGAGGGAGGCGTGACTGTGCGTGTTGGAGGTTTTAAAGAGAGGGAGGCCGTGACTGTGGTGTTGGAGGTATTAATGAAAGGGAGACGTGAATGTGTGTGGAGTTGGAGGTATTAATGAGTGGGAGGCGTGACTGTGGTTGTTAGGAGGTTGAAATGAGAGGGAGACGTGACTGTGGTGTTGGAGGATTTATGAGAGGGAGGCGTGGGACTGTTGTGTGGAAGGTATTAATGAGAGGGAGAGTGGACTGTGGTGTTGGAGGTATAATGAGAGGGAGGAGTGACTGTGTTGTTGGAGTTATTAATGAGATGGAGGCGTGACTGTGGTGTTGAGATATTCATGAGAGGGAGCGTGACTGGGTGTTGGAGGTATTATTGAGGGGGAGGCGTGACTGTGGTGTTGGAGGTATTAATGAGTGGGAGGCGTGACTGTGGTTGTTGGAGGTTGTAATGAGACCGAGGCGTGGAGTGGTGTTGGAGGTATTATATGAGGGGGAGGCGTGACTGTGGTGTTGGAGGTTTATTAATGAGAGGGAGGCGTGACTGGTGTTGGATGGTATAATGAGTGGGGGAAGGCGTGACTTTGGTGTTGGAGGTATTAATGAGAGGGGAGGGCGTGACGGGGTGTTGGAGGTATTAATGAGAGGGAAGGCGTGGACTGTGGTGTTGGCGGAGGAGTATTAATGAGAGGGAGGCGTGACTGTGGTGTTGGAGGTATTAATGAGTGGGAGGCGCGTGACTGTGGTGTTGGGGGTATTAATGAGTGGGAGGCGGTCCGTGACTGTGGTGTTGGAAGGTATTTAAGAGAGGGGACGGCGTGACTGTGGTGTGGAGTGTATTAATGAGAGGGAGGCGTCGTGACTGTGGTGTTGGAGGTATTAATGTGAGGGAGGCTGTGAACCTGTGGTGTTGGAGGTATTAATGAGAGGGAGACGTGATATGGTGGTACATAGTGTGGAGGTATTTATGAGAGGGAGGCGTGCGTGACTGTTGTGTTTGGAGGTATAATGAGAGGAGGAGTGACTGTGGGTGTTGGAGGTTATTATGAGAGGGAGGCGTGACTGTGGTGTTGGAGGTATTAATGAGAGGGAGGCGTGACTGTGGTGTTGGAGGTATTAATGTAGAGGGAGCGCTGATTGTGGTGTTGGAGGTATTAATGAGGGGGAGGCGTGACTGTGGTGTTGGAGGGTATTAATCGAGTGGAGGCCCGTGACTGTGGTGTTGGAGGTAATTAATGGAGACCGAGGCGTGACTGTTGTGTTTGGACGGTATTAATGAGGGGGAGGGCGTGACTGTGGTTGTTGGTGGTATTAATGAGAGGGGAGGCGTTGACTGTGGTGTTGGATGGTATTAAATGAGGGGGGGGAGTTGACTTCCTGAGGTGTTGGATGTATTAATGAGGGGGAGGCCGTGAATGTGGTGTTGGAGGAATTAATGACGCAGGAGGCGTGACTGTGGTGTTGGAGGTATGATTGAGAGGGATGCGTCGTGATGATGTGTGGAGGTATTTAGGGAAAGGAGGCGTGACTGTGGGTTGGAGGGCTAGGGAGGGCTAGGGAGGGGTAGGGAGGGCTAGTGAGGGCTAGTGAGGGCTATGTGAGGGCTAGTGTGGGCTTGGGAGGGCTCTTGGAGGGATTGGGAGTGCTAGTGAGGGATCTAGTGAGGGCTGTGAGGGTAATGAGGGCTTGGGGGCTCTCGTGCAGGGCTTGGGAGGGCTCATCTATGTGAGGGCTTAGGGAGGGCTTAGTGAGGGGCTAGGGAGGGCTAGTGAGGGCTAGGCTGGGCTGTGTAGTAAGGCGAAATTTATAACTGCTTTTCTCCTCTACGCTTTAATATTTAGTACCTATTGATGGGTATAAATTTCGAAAGCGAACTAGTTACTAGACATTTTTATTTGATGTGAAAGCAGTTATAAACACCCTCATGAGAAATAAAGATATTTCTCTCAATATAAATATAAGAAATAAAGTTAGCATATCATACTACCTCGAAACGAGAACGTATTTTAAATTAATGGCGAGGATTTTTTTCCAGTGGCGATAAAATCTACAAGTAATCACATAGAGAGAGTCAGTGATTTAGGCAGGTTGTGGCAGAATAACCCGGAGTGCTCAGAATATTTAGTGCTTCGTTAGATATTTTATTAAGGTGGATAAGATTAATAAAAGGTATTTCACTTTTGTTGTCGGTTTTCAAATTGACTAAAGTTTTTCCCCACCTCGGGCTTTTTCCGAGGTGGGTTTGGTGGGGGGAGAGTTACGCCCTAGAACTAAGCTTAATTACGTAAGTTCGCAAGTTTATTTAGTACAGGTCAGATAAAATACAGTTACCACAATTGTGAACTACATAGTAAACATTCGTGTATATTATCTAGAGTGAACCCACAAGATTGAAAGTGAATTCTCTGGACCAGCATGATGAAACAGTGACTTACTCTGGCCCAGTGGAATGTGACTACTCTGGCCCAGTGTAAGTGACTTACTTGGCCCTCACCCACTGACCGTATTGTAATAAAACAGATCAGAATTAGTAGGGAAGTATATTTTTGAAATCAGTATAAAAAAGACTTATGCGACGTCACTACAAAGTGTATAAAAAGATTTCTCTTACTGAGGTTTTTAGCGCCTCCTATTAAAAAAAATATGTTTTGTAAATAAAATGTAAACTTTGGTTAAATATGATAATGACACCATATTGCAACCCCAGAAATCTTCGTATCAGGGGTTGCCGCCCCCCTCGAATGAAACATTTTGGGAAGGCTTGTTGCATCAAATAAATATGAAAATAAGTATGTCACTTGTTTCAACACAGAAGACTATGAGGAAACGTTTCGTTTCGTGGGTGCCTTATCTTAGTGTGGCACAAATGGCACTTACAAGTATGTTTTAATGGCCATAGGCGTGTTTGTGTGTTGTCTTTGGTATGAGTATAAGGAATGTGTGGCGGCTGCATTATTTCATTTTTATAATCAGGGGGGAGGAAGCGTTCGAAACCCGGAGGATTATACAGGCCTGGGGGGGGGTGGGGATCGGGATGTGGAAGGCATTCAGGCTTAAATTCGGGGATAACTGGAGCAACAGATAGGTGGGCTGCAAAGTACGTGTTGAGATTTTCCAGAGAGTAACCCTCAAGTATGTGGTGTACGAATGTCCGGTTGTAAAACCAGATAGTAATAACGCGATTGAACGAAAATCACAAACCACTAGTTTTAGTGCTCGACTCGTCATGGGATCGAACTCCACTCGTTCTGGTGATTTGATATGGGTATGGTTAAACATGGAGTATCTGTGCTCTACATTCGATGTTTGGTTCTGTTTTAAAAGTTTATAAATGTGGATTAATATCAATTTTAGGTTATTCATTTTATTTCTTCGATATTTTATTTTTTATTTTTTGTATTGATTCTGCTTTTTTACCTTTGTAGTGTAATGTAGAGATGTAAAGTATGAGATGTTTGAGTGTTGAATGTTAGTGCTAGTTTGAGTGGTTGAATGTAGTGCTAGTTTGAGTGTTGAATGTAGTGTGGCCTTATTTGAGTGGTTGAATGTTAGTGTTGTTTGAGTGTTGAATGTTAGTGCTTATTTGAGGGTTGATGTTAGTGCTTGTTTGAGTGTTTGATTGTTAGTGCTTGTTTGAGTGTGAATGTTAGTGCCTTATTTGAGTGTTGACTGTAGTGCTTGTTTTGGAGTGTTGAATGTTAGTGCTTGTTTGAGTGTTGACATGTTATTGCTTGTTTGAGTGTTGAATGTTTAGTGCTTATTTGAGTGTTGAAAGAATTTTAGTGCTTGTTGAGTGTTGAATGATTAGTGCTTGTTGAGCTGTTGAATGTAGTGCTTTTTGAGTGTTGAATGTTAGTGCTTGTTTGAGTGTTGATGTTAGTGCTTGTTTGAGTATTGAATGTTAGTGCTTGTTTGAGTGTTGAAGTTAGGGCCTTTTGTTTGAGTGTTGAATGTCTAGTGCTTGTTTGAGTGTTGGAATGTTAGTGCTTGTTTGAGTTGTTTGAATGTTAGTGCTTGTTTGAGTGTTGAATGTTAGTGCTTGTTAGAGTGTTGAATGTTAGTGCTGTTTGAGTGTTGATGTTAGTGCTTATTGAGTGTTTTGAATGTTGTGCTTGTTTGAAGTGTTGATGTTAGTCGCTTGTTTGAGTGTTGAATGTTAGTGCTTGTTTGAGTGTTGATGTTAGTTGCTTGTTTGAGTGTTGATGTTTAGTGCTTATTTGAGTGTTGACATGTAGTGCTTGTTTGGAGTGTTGAATGTTAGTGCTTATTTGAGTGTAGAATGTTTGTGCTTGCTTGAGTGTTGAATGTTAGTGCTTGTTTGATGTGTTAGAATGTCTAGTGTTGTTTGAGTGTTGAATGTTAGTGTTGTTTGTGTGTTGAATGTTAGCTGCCTTATTTGAGTGTTGAATGTTAGTGCTTGTTTGAGTGTTGAATATGCTTAGTGCTTATTTGAGTGTTGAATGTTAGTGCTTGTTTGAGTGTTGTATGTTAGTGCTTATTTGATGTTGAATGTTATGTGCTTTGTTTGAGTGTTGAATGTTAGTGCTTGTTTGAGTGTTGAATGTTAGTGCTTATTTGAGTGTTGAATGTTAGTGCTTGTTTGAGTGTTGAATGTTAGTGCTTGTTTGAGTGTTGAATGTTAGTGCTTGTTTGAGTGTTGAATGTTAGTGCTTGTTTGAGTGTTGAATGTTAGTGCTTATTTGAGTGTTGAATGTTAGTGCTTATTTGAGTGTTGAATGTTAGTGCTTGTTTGAGTGTTGAATGTTAGTGCTTGTTTGAGTGTTGCATGTTAGTGCTTGTATCATCATGGGATGAATGTGAATTTTTATTCTGTGTTTTATTGACAGTGGCAAATTACCAGCTATTCTAGAAAAAATCCTCTGACTTTTCCTCTTTTAAATTACTAATAATATCTTAAGCCTTTTTAAATTCAATCATACCTCGCTAAAATATTGCGCTCTGAATAATTCCTGGCCGCACATACGTTACTCTATAATGATTCTGGAAATTTATTCATGGCTGCATAACCAACTTAACACGACTGTTCTCACATCATAAATTTGTAAACATTTCATTACCATTGTAACTTGTTTAGTTAGCAAACCTTGGTGGCTCAGTCCCTGGACTCATTATGCGCCTCTGTAATCCTTTCACTACAACCCACAGGATGGGTTTGGGCTGCATAATAAAGCTATTTAACTTACTCATATTTGAACGGTTCTTTAACCTGTCTTGGGGTTTGTTCCTGCCTTTATATACAGTGGTAAGATTTCTTTTTCAGTTTCACCATGACGAGGTTCTGTAAATGTATATTTCTTTTACTAGAAATAAGCAGAAACATATCAAATAAGTAGAATAAAATAAAACATTTATTAATTTTTTGCCGAATAAGCAGAGTAAAATTACTTATTATGCAATAAATCAGGCAAAATCCGTGTGGCTTAACGAAATTAAATGTATATAATTGATTTGAATTTATAATAAATACGTTTTAATTAATCTAAGGTTAAGCTAGAAAGTAAGTAAGAAAGGTTTTGGGTTTTTGCCCAAAAAAGTTGACAAATTGGGTTTATTATTTTAAATTTTATTATTATATATTATATATATATAAAATATAAAATTATATATATATTATATATATAAATATATATTTTAATATATATATATATATATATATAATATATATATATATAATATAATATATATTTTATATATATATATATAAATATGGGGACGTACCACCCTATAGCTACACTTTAAATTTTAACCGAACTGAATACTAAGAATAATCAAAAAATTTACTCACGTCCCTTTAAATTTGCACCCCAAAATTAATTATTATATAATATATATATTTTAAATATATATATTAATATATATATATATATATAAAATATATATTATATAATAATATATATATATTATATATTATATACAATAAATCCCGTAAAAGGTATTTCAAAATATGCAAAACAACCACTCTAAAAGAAAGAAAAAATTCCAAGTGCTTTCGTGCTACTCCATTGTAAAGGAACAATTGAGAGTCACGAAAGCATTGGGAATTTCTCTATTCTTTCAAGTGGTTTTTGCATTTTCTGAAAACCTGTTTACTTATCTTATTGCATAAAAATATATATATATTATATATATATATATATATAATATATAATTAATAAATATTATTTTATATAAATATATATATTATAAATATATATATATATATATTTTAAATATAATATATATTTTTTTAATATATTATTATATATATATAATATATAAAATATATATAATTATATATATATATAATATATAATTATAATATATATATATATATATATAATATATATAATTAATATATATTATATATATATTATAATATGCCACTACATTTTTTATAGTTTGGAGTGGAATCTAATGTCCCACACTGACACGGGGATCACTTCCCCTCCTGCGTGCTGTGCCCTGTCTTGAGAAGTTATTTTTAAAACCTTTGTAAGAGCCCAATTATTTTTTAACAAAAACCTGTGATTGAAAAGGTTACTTACCTCCGGTGAGTCTTCCCTCCCCAAAAGAATATACAAAGCAACACTTAACTACACGGCATGAACCCTTTCCCCTAGAAAAAATCTTGTCATTTGTTCGTTTTAATTACTTAAAAAAATTTATTTATTTTTTATTTTTACGTACTTTACCACCATACACTTTCAAAGAACGAAACTTTAAAATTCCCTTTTGTCGTCTTTGAAAGGGGTGCGCGGGGATTACTAGATCTTACCATCATTATAGTCGCCTCCTCAACAAAATTGTTACGAAAAATATTTCCCTAATTAAACCAAAAAAGGCACAATACCGTCACGGGAAAAATACAAAAAACCCGCATTTTGAAAAAGGTCCAAATCGGACCGAAATGTCGTCTAAGCCCTCTCTTCCCTGTGGGGTTCATGTTTTATAAATAATTCTAGCCACTTTCATTTCATTTAAAAAGGGAAACATTGCAAGGGCGGGAAAAAATGAGAAAAAAAGGGAAAATGATATGTAAAAACATACATGCATAAAACATGCTGTGTTTTCTCCCCGTTAAGTAGTCCTGTTAAATTTTTCCACTAATTACGTGCACCTCAGACAAAAAAAAAGGCCAAAGCAATGCTGCTAGTGTTGAATATTTAACGGTTTCCAATTCCCTTCCCATCCCATGACTGAATACCTTCTACTAATGTCTACGGTGTGGTGTGGTTGTGTGTGTGTGGTGTGTGTTGTGTGTGTGTGTTGTTGGGTGTGTGTGTGTGTGTGTGGTGTGTGTGTGTGTGTGTGTGTGGTGGTGTTGGTGTGTACCCCCCAAATTTGGGGTTGCAGGGGTGATCGTAGCCCCTGTGTGTGTACACACACACCACACACACCCCACAAACACACACACACACACCCACACACACACACACACACACACACCACAACCACACACACACACACACCCACACACACCACACACAAACTTAAGATACATTATCTTTCGTCACACTCTACGATACCTGTAAACTCTAATTCCCACGTTTAGTTTATTATTTTATTTTGTAACCTTATAGCATCGGGCACCATTTTCCATGCACATACTCACTGCCCAAAGGGATTTTAAAACTAAATTATATTGCGGAGGAATGATGTGCGGGTTGGGAAAATTTTAATTTAAATAAGTAATAAATTTTCTAAAAAAATGTGATTGACAGTGTAAATGTTATTTTGTTTTAGTATATTTAGTATATATGTATTATAAAATATAGTGTATATAGAATCCTTACAAAAAATAACCCGCCAAAAGAAGGAGCTACGACGACGCTTCGGTCCACTTGGACCATTTACAACGTTTTTGAGACGTAAATGGTCCAAGTCGACCAAAACGTCGCGTAAGCCCTCTCTTCTATGTGCGGGTTATTTGTGTATCGTTTCGTCACATTTTTGTGCCTTTTTGTTTTTTAAAGATATACAAATTTATAAAGGGGAATTAATAAAAAAGTACTTGACAAAAACTTACTTTAGATACACAAGAAAAAAACTTATGATATCTTAGGAAAGTAAAAGTAATCAGAAAAATTAAAAAAGTTCTACTCCTAGTTTTCATGTCTTTCAAATCTTTTACTCAATCTGTTATCTTCCGTCTGTTTTCTTTACGTCGTTATCTTCACGTCTGTTACTTCCGTCTTTACTTCCGTTGTTATCTTCACGTCTTTTTCTTCACGTTGTTATCTTCCCTGTTATCTTCACGTCTGTTATCTTCACCCGTTTTCTTCACGTCTGTTATCTTCACGTCTTTTTTCCCCTATTCCGAGAAAATATTTCCCGTCACAAAGACAAAAAAAAATAAGAAATTCTGGGAAGAAATTTAAAGGGAAAATTTTTTAAACTCGCGTTTGACAAAAAGTATTTTAAGTGTTTATGCCACAACCTCTGCTGGAACCCTGTTTTTTTTTTTTTTCCTTATTAGTTTGTAATTTTTCTCCCTGTCCTTGTATTTACTGTATTATTTTTGTAGTTCTTGTACGGTACTTGTATATTCGAACGTTCTGTTGCTGTTATTGTACGTTCCATTGTCTTGGTGTTATGTATTTTTTCTTGTGTGTTACTGGGTTTTTTTTTGTGTAAATGCACTTCCTTGTGTTTACATATTTCTTGTACTCTTTATTTTTACTATGCTCTGGAGGCTTTTTTGCGTTAATTTCATCTTTTTTTTTTACTACCCTGTTCTTGCATGTTACTGTATTTCTTTTATGATATTGTACTTATTGTATTGTTCTTGTGTCGCTGTTCCGTTTTTTTCGTAATACTTTCCGTTCCTTTTCTGACCACTCAAGATTCCACACTTTGTTTACTACAAGAATTCAATGTTTTTCCCCTGCACCTTCCACACACTCTCTCTTTCACTAACATTTAATCTCCCTCAAAAGGGGATTTTGCTCCACTAAAATTTTTCCCAAAACTTATAAACTTATAGAAGTAACTGTAGAAAAAAAAATTCGTTAACAGAAAATAGATAATTATGAATGCTAATTAAAATTTTAAACTAAAAAAAAAATATAAATATAATTTGCCAAAAAATTAACTTTTCCCTATTTTTCATAAATAAATAACAAAAAATTAAAAATATTATTAAAAATATTTATCGTAAAATTAAAGAAAATATCAAGTTAATTATAATGAATTATTTTCATTCAGTTATTTGTTTATTTTGCTAGCTGGTGAATAACGAATTCTACAGAGCGCACCGTCACAAAAGGTGCTGCTCTGACAGCAGGTGCTGCTCGCAGCAGGTGCTGCTTGGGAGCAGGGCGAACTGGCAGCAGGTGCTGCTCTGACAGCAGGTGCTGCTCTGACACGTGTGCCTGGCAGCAGGGGCTGCCTGACGCAGGTGCTGCTCTTGCAGCAGGTGCTGCCTGGCAGCGGTGCTGCTCTGCAGCAGGTGCTGCCCTTTACAGCGGTGCTGCTCTACGCAGTGCGCTCTGACCAAAGGGGCGCTCTGACAGCAGGGGCTGCTCTTTCAGAGGGTGCTCTGGGAGCAGGTGCTGCCTGAAGGGTGCTGCTTGCAGCAGGTGCTGCTTTCAGCAGGTGCTGCTCTGACAGCAGTGCTGCTCTGAAGCAGGTATGCTTGACGCAGGGGCTGCTCTGACAGCAGGTACTGCTCTGACAGCAGGGGCTGTCTTTACAGCAGGTGCTGCTCGACAGCGGTTGCCTGACAGCAGGGGCTGCCTGACGCAGGTGGCTCTGACAGCAGGTGCTGCTTGACAGCAGGTGCTGCTCGCAGCAGGGGCTGCTCTGACAGCAGGTGCTGCTCGACAGCAGGTGCTGCCTGACAGAGGTGTGCTCTGACAAAAGGGCTGTTGTAGACACACCGGGAGTTTTAAAACCCAAAAAAACTTACTTCTATTTACTAGTTAGGAGTTTGGCAAAAAAGAAGTGTAATATTGACTACAATACGACATTTTTCACAAATATGTTTAAGTCTGGAGAGAAATAATCATTTCATAATGATTGACATAACTGACGCAATACCCCTAAAATTTAATTAATCGTTTGTCTAATTCCAACGCCAGATAATCACATGAAAGTTACATCCATAAATATCAAGACTCGTACGTATCAAGGGTGCAACCACTAACAACAAAAGATAAAAGATAAGTAATCAGAGATGGGCCAAAATATAAATTATATATATATATATATATATATTTTATATAAATATATATATATATATATATAATATATAATATTATATAATATATATAATATTTTAAAATATATATTAAATTTTGGGGTGCAAAGAGTAAAGAAATTTTTTCGCGATGGGCACACCCCATTTAAGGGTATCTCCCAAACCAGCGAAACCCGGTTGCTAAGAGTTGATATGGGGCCCCCCTCGTTCAACAGTGACCAGGGTTTTAGCCAATAAGAAGGGGGGATTGGCAAACGCAGAGGTTATGTGGATCCGCCTCCTGTTGCCCTTGTCATTCCCCTTAGAGCTGGTTGAAGCACGGTCTCTATCTTGTGGGTTCTATTTTGCTTTTTACCGTGGAGTGCACTATATTTTTCACTGTACATAGTGTACATATTGCTGTTCTAAATTGGTGAAGGGTAATAAAGCAAACTTTTTCTACTGTGTTTATTTTCCCCATTACACCCGGGATAACACCATTTGAAATCCTGGTTGTAAAATATATTATTTAAAAAAATGCAAAAAAACCACTCGAAAAAATAGAGAAATTCCAAGCGCTTTCGTGACACCCCTTACAAGGAACTATGAAAATGAAGCATCCAAGGAAGCTACAAAAAGGGGGGGCCACACTTCCTTAGATCCCACAACGGTTAATAAACCGTGACGCGCGGGGAGCCAACTTGGCGGTCTTTGCAATACTCGCCCCCAAGCATTTATTTGTCCAGTTATTATTAAATTTACCCAAATTCTATTATTATAAATGGGTCTAATTTATATAAACCAAAGGAAATCTTCATATTATTGTCAAAACTGCTTTTATGAACAAGATTCAATTAATATTTCCTGTCGACCATGGACTTGCTTGATACACGTCTCAACTTTTTGAAAAATCAATTTGGTATGATTTAAAATTCTACTTCACATGATTAAATAGATCATTGAATCTTGTCACAGTTCTAATGCTATAATTATGTGTTTATAATCTTAGTTTCTCGCGAATATGTATAACCAGTCTTCAGAAACCGCGTAATATAACTTTATCGGCAAATTTATATAAGGAATCTTAGACACATCATCAGCATTTTGGGGGGAATTCCTAATCAACATTTTTTACTGTAACAAGATTTTTGAATTTACAACTAATATTAAAAGTCTAAAAAGAGAAGGCATATCAACCAAAGTTTTTCTCATGGTTATCGCGCGGGAGAACCAACCATATTTTATTAGTTGAATAAGCTGGTTGCCCCTTTTTTGATATAAAAAGTGTTCCTAGCAACTTTAAAAGATTTTAATCTCAATTCTTACACATTTTCTTGGGTATTTTAAACTTACAATATTTCGAAATACCCTTTGATATTTCCTCACTATGAACTCAGGACTACAATACGTAAAGCTCTCAAAAACATTGATGAAAAACAGAACTGTTTGACTCTATCTTCGATGCGAGGAAATAATAGTGACATAGGAACATTATATTGTATGGTTTTCCTGTAAATTTTAAATTGAATTCATTATACCCTTATAATTCAACACGACATTCTAGAAAAGGCAATGAGTTATTTTCTTCAAACTCAACATAAAGTTTTATAGAATGTGGCTAAGCTATTATTTTTCCAAGAAAATGGTTATATCTACATTTTTAGTGCATAAAGACACAAAAATAATCAACATATCTGCGAACCATTTAGCTCTATTAGGGAGTAATTGTGTGTTAAGCAAACCTTGTTTCAAAAATTCCATGTATAGGTTACTATCAAACAGTCTCGAAAGAGGATTTCCCATTGGGCCATACCCAAACTTCCTGAGTGTAAAAAACTTATCATTAAATCAAATTATGCCATCAACAATGCAAAGTTTACATAAGTTTTAACTGATAAGTAGAGGAAAGACTGGCAAGGTAAATACATAGTTAACGATTTTCTTCAGATAAGACACTTAATAAATCATCAACAGAACGTTCGTAACAAGGAAGTAACATCATAACTAAACATGTAAAATCTTTAAATCAGTCAAGGAGTTTAATTTATCAACCAAGTCCTATTTTGTTTTTTAAACATAACAAGTTAGAAAATTTTTGCCAACAATAGGCGGCTCAAAATATCGACAAGCGATTTGGGATAATTTATATGGAAACTGACCCAATGGAACTAGATAACATTGGCTGACTGGATTCCCTGTTTGTGTTTTATTATCCATACATGTAAGTAAAGATGATATTAGTGGAAGTAAATTGTTTGACTAATTCATCTTTGCCTTTCAGTAGAGAAAGAGATCGTCCTTCTTGATGATCTTTATGATAGAATATTCTTCAGACAAACATATTAGAATAACTAAATACAGCGAGAAGGAAGCATTCAAAATATTGAGAAACAAAAAATACTCTTTTAATCAGGCCATTCCATCAGAATGAGGAAACACAGTATGTGGATGCATTGCCTATAAAAAACTCAGAAGATATTGTAATGATCTCAAAGAGCAAACCTACAAAGAAATTAACAGTTTAAATCTGGAAAATAGTGATTGGAACTAAAGCTCTAATAAACATTTTGAAATTAACTTATCAGATTAAATTTTTAGATCAAACATACAACTGCGCCTAGGTTTTGGCCTAAGTTTATGCAACTTCAAAAAAACTTAATAATGTTGAAAGTTCAAAAGCCTTTTGTAACTTTTGAAAATATCCTGATTTATCCTCTTTGAAAAATAATATTAGTAAAGGAAAGGTATAACATCTCTATGTATAAAACCAAACATCCATTGCCTCAAAGATTTTTAAGTCTTATAATACACTTAATAACAATAAAAATTTAGCGCCTACTAAACAGACAAAATAAATGCAATAGTAATTATGAAAGGAGAAAATGATTACCAAAAAAAGAAATAATCTCTAGATGATACTGAAACCTAATTCGTAAACTTAGGAAAAATCCCCTAGAACCATTAACAACGCAATTTCAATCTAAAAAGGGGGGACAGAGGGATTGTATGAATACAGGGGGGGCTGGAAAAAAAACAATAAAACTTCTACTGAAAGGCAAAGATGAATTCAGTCAAATCAATTTACTTCCACTAAATCCATCTTTACCTTTTAATTTCTTTTTCTTTTTTTTTTTTTTATTTTTTTTTTTTTTAAAAAATTTTTTTTTTTTTTTTTAGTTGTGTTTAATTTTGTTTTTTTTTTTTTTTTTTTTTTTTTTTTTTGTGTTTGTTTTTTTTTTTTTTTTTTTTTTAAATTTCTTTTTTTTAAACATGTACTGGACACATAAAAAACACACAAACCAGGGAATCCAGTCAGACCAATTATTACTCCATAGGTCAGTTCACATATAAATTAACCAAATGGCTGTCCCCGATATTTTCTGGAGCCCTATTGTTGGCAAAATTTTATACTTAATGTTCAAAAAACACATAGACTGGTTGATAAATAAAACTCCTTGACGAGACTTAAATGATTTTAAACAATAGTTATTTTGATGTTACTTCCTTGTTTACGAAAGTCCGTGTCGATGATTTAATTAATTTCTTATCTGAAGAACTCGTTAACTACTGCGATTTACCATTGCCTAGTTCCTGCTAGCAATCTAAACTTATAACCCTTTGCATTGTTGAGAAGCAAAAATTTCTGTATTTAATGATAGAGTTTTTTAACAACTCATAAGTTTGGTATGCAATGGGAAATCCTCTTCACCTGTCTTTATAACCTATACATTGAATTTTTTTGAAACAAGGTGCTAACACATCCTCCCTAATAGAGCTAAATTTCAGATATGTTATGATATTTGTGTCTTATGCCAAAAATGTAGATATACACAACCATTTTCTTGAAAATTAAAAAAAATAAAATTAGGCAAAGTACCCATCTATAAACTTTACTGGGATGGTTAGAGAAGAGTTTGAAGAAAATAGACTCATTGCTTTCCCTATATTTTTAATTATTAAGGGTAATAAGAATTCAAATTTAAAATTTACACGAAAACCACAAATAACTGTTCCTAGTCCACTATTCATACCTCGTCATCAGTATAGAGTCAAACTGTTGTTCTCCTCCATCAATGTTTTTGAGAGCTTTAACCGAATTTGTAATCCACGAGTATCATAGATAGGAAATATCCAAATCTTTATGAAATAAGGTAATGATTAAAAATACCCAAGAAATGTAATTGATAAATCTTTAAAGTTGCTAGAACACTTTTATAATCCAAAAAAGGGCTAACCAGCCTTATTCAACTAAAAAATATGTTTCGGTTCTCCCTTACCATGAAAACTTGGTTTGAGTATGCCTTCTCTTCTTAAACTTTTAATATTAAATTGTATTCAAAAATTCTGGTTATACTGTAAAAAAACTTTTTGAAATACGACTTCTCCCCCCCAATTGGCTGAGGGATGTGTCTGGACTAAAAGATTCCTTGTAACAATTTTGCGATAAAGTTATTGAGCGGACAAAACTGGTAAAAATTCGAACTAAGAGTTAAAACAACATAAATATAGCATTAGAACTGCGACAAGACTTCCAATGCTCAATTTATTTCAATTGTAAGAGATTTTTAACCATGCCCAATTGAGATTTTTCAAAAAGTTGAGAACACAGTATATCAAGCAAGTCCATGGTCGACAGGAATATAATTGAATCTTGTTTCATAAAAAGCAGTTTTGACAATAATATGAATATTTCCTTTGGTTTATATAAATTAGATCCATATATAATTAATAGAATTTGGGAAGAATTTAATAATACACTGGACAAATAATTTTTTAATTTTCTTGGGTAGAATAGTTTGTGGGTGAGTTGTGCAAAGGACCTATCCAAGTTGGGTCGGCGCGCGTCAGGTGTTTAACCGTTGTGGGATCTGATAGTGAGGTGCTGGCCAGACCCCTTATATAGCTTCCTTGGATGCTTTACTATCTATACAGATATTGACGAATGTTTTAATAATTTTCTAAAAAAGACCCAATACCTTTATAACAAGCACTGCCCTAAAAAAACTAAACAGATGACAGCTAAGAGACTGAACAGTCCCTGGCTAACACCCAGCATTCTCAAATCCATATCAAATCCGATATGAAAAACAGTACAGAATGGGTCACATAACCAGAGACCAAACAAAAAGTTACTCGTCAATCCTAACCAGCCTGAAAAGAAGGGCAAAAAAATTGTATTATGGGAACAGATTATCCAACTTACGAGGTGATATAAAAAAGACCTGGAAGACCCTATAAGAAATTCTGGGAAACAAAAAAATATCACGACATAGCGAAATAAAATTAACAAAATCAGATGAACCCCAACTCCCACCAACAGAAAACATTTAAACCAGACTCAATGATTTCTTCTCCACTATAGTCAAAACCTTGCCAATAATATCCCAAGCTCAGATACCCCACCAAATGACTACCCCACTGGCAACTACCCGAACACCCTGTTCCCAGCTCAGACAACCCATACGAAGTCTCCCTTATTATCAACCCCACTGAAAAAAAAGGCAGGAGATTTAAATTACCTTACCACCCTTTATATACAAAAAAGCGTCACAAGTACTATCACCAATCATTGCACAAACCTCTTTAACAAATCCATTGAATCCTCCACCTTCCCTAAGTTCTCAAAAAAGCAAGGGTCCCCCCGATCCATAAAGGAGGAGACCAACAGAGTTGAATAACTATAGGCCAATATCCAATTTAAAACCTCTCTCAAAAATCTTCGAAAATTAATTCATAAACGAATCTACTCCTACCTTTATCTCCCATAACATTCTCAACCCCTGCCAATTTGGATTCAGGCCTAATAAAAACACAAAAGCCCATTATACCACATGCTAGAACATATATACACTGGGATAGAGAAAAAAGAAGTCCCACTGGGGATCTTCATTGACTTACGTAAAGCTTTTGATACAGTTGACCATGACTTGCTTTCCACGTAAAATTGTCACACTATGGTATTAGAGGGGACTCCCTCAACTACCTCAAGTCCTTACCTCAGCAACAAAGCCAATATGTGTACGCAAATGGGGCAAGCTCTCCGCACAACCAATTACAGTTGGTGTCCCACAGGGGAAGTGTCCTTGGCCCTCTTTTCTTTCTCCTATACATAAAAGCCTCCAAATGCTTCGCAATTACTCAAACCCACACTTTTTGCAGATGACACCACATACTCTTCTCTCACCCGAGCCCAGTCACGCTAGCCAATACTGTTAAACACCGAACACAGAAAAAATCTACCTGGATGAGGACTAACAAACTTACACTAAACATTGACAAAACCCACTTCATTCAGTTTGGGAACGAGCTACAGATGTACCCCCTTAACATTTAAAGATAAACGGATCACCTATCACAAAGCTAACAGAGGGAAAATTCTTAGGAATCCACCCGATAATAGACTCAAATTTCATACACATAAACAAAAAATTTCTAAGAAAAATTTCCAAGACTGTAGGCATACTATCGAAGATACGGTAAATATGTTCCACAGTCAGCCCTCCTGGCCATATTTACTCTCTTATTTACCCCTATCTCACCTATGGGAATTTGTGCATGGGGCTCAACAACAACTAACCATCTCAGACCACTAATTACCCAACAAAAGGCTGCAGTTTGAATGATAACAAATTCTCACTACAGGCAGCACACTCCACCAATATTCAAAACACTCAACCTACTCACCATACAAAACAACCATACTTATTATTTCACTTATTACATACATAAAAAAACTTAACTCTGATATTAACCCCCCCCCTCTCAAACATCTCCTTGCCACCTCAACAGAACACATGACCATAATACAAGGCCCCAGATCACTCTTTTATGTTCCCCGTGTCCATCTCACGCTATGTAAAAAACTCAATGCACAAAAAAGGCCCTAAAAAACTGGAATTCATTACCTTTAAATATAAAGAAACACTACCTGTTTATAAATTCAAGTCCCCTTCTCAAAGTTCACTTACTCACGCAAAACCAAATAATACTGAATAACTGAACCATATAAATTGTATATCCTAAATGTTACTCACAATTAATCAAACAAATGTTTTAAAACCAACTTTATTTTTTTTAAATACACTACCTAACAGAATACTCCATTCTATGCATGCAATGCATGCAAGCATAGGACCTGTCTTTGTAATACTCATTTGTATTTTATAGTTATCTGTTTACAATAATGTCTTATCACTGATTTCATCATTGCTTAGTTAATCTTAAGTTAATTTTAAGCCAGCCCGTAATGCTTTGCATAAATGGGTTTGCATGCTGCTCTTACCTGTATTTTTTGTACCTCTGTTTGTATGCTAAATTTCTAAATAAATAAATAAATAAATAGTTCCTTGATAATGTGAGTAGTCACGAAAGCGCTTGGAATTTCTCTATTCTTTCAGAGTGGTTGTTTTGCATTTTCTGAAATCACCTGTTTTTTCTGTGATCTTATTGCATATATATATAAAATATATATATATAATATATATATATATAATAAAACATTATATATATATATATATATATATATAATATATATATATAATATATATATATATATATATTATAATTTTATATATATTCTGGTTTAAAAAACTGACAAGTTGATAATTAAAACACTTATACAGCGCTTAGGACTTGTTTACACAATAAATCTTCCCAAATGTTGCGCAAATGTCTGGTTTACACACAATATAATGTACAGATACAATCATAGACAAAGTTGCTACAACTCTAGCACAGATCTGAATTCACAAAGTTTGGTATGTAATAACTGTATAAACTTAAAATGTAGAAGCAACTCTTTTCCTGAGTCTTAACAGTAGACATAAAACACCAATAATATACAGACGTACGTATTTTTTAAAAAAAGTTTCACATAATTGTATAAATTTTCATTTCGGGGAAAAGCCGTCATGTTTATGTAGGTCTTATATTTCCCAGGCGACCTGTCACCCTTAGCTGTTGAATACTTCTCATTAAAATAATGATTCCATAGCATTAGGATAATGGCAAATGTTTCATATCAAACTGTAAAATTAAATCACTGGGAGATAAATATAATATACCTCAGTGTTTTTAGAGGTGACCTTGTTGACCACTGCACCATACTGCCGTAATATTCACTTACTGAGTTTTACTTAGTAAGTCAATGGTAACGATGGTACTTTTCTGAACTGCACTAGAAGCCCTGGCTTCTGTCTTCATTGATATTACTGTTGACGGTACTAGCCACTAATGTTTCTATCCCATCTGTTACCAACGGTGACTGCAGTTGTGACTAGTACAGTAACGGTAACGTACAAGAAAGGTGAACAAACACAGCATTTCCTCAGAGAGGAGCTCAGCTTGTTAAATATGGCAACTACATGCAGCACTTCCCATATATGATAATATAACACAAGTGTTAAAAAATATATAGATACCGGTAGACGTTATAACAGGGATGGAGACAGAAATCTGCGGCCAGTAAATACGTCTACACGGGTAGCCTGGAAACCTGGTATCAGCTGGAAAGAGGAGAACGTTTCCCAGCCAGCCTGACCAACAATGGTCAGGCAATCCATTTAAAATTTTATTTAATTATGTTATAACAGATATTTACTTTATTGACTTTCTCGCATGTTTTACTGGATCTCACTAGCGTGATCATTGTACTCTGTAGTACTGTAATCTCCCAGCGTGATCTTGGTAATCTCTGTGTAACTGTATCTCCCAGCGTGATCTTTGTATCTCTGTTCTTACTGAATCTCCCAGCGTGATCTTTTGTATCTGTATGCGCATAACGTAGCCACACGGCCATAAAGTTCAGTAAATGACCACAACGGACCATAAAGGTTCAGTAGAAACGTAGACACACGGATCAATCAAGGTTTCAGTTCGTAGCCAAGGGAACACGAATCACAAGATTCTACGTACCCACAACCTATCAAGGTTTCAGGTACGTAGTCCACACGGACTATCAGGTCCATATCGTAGAGCCACACGACCATCAAGGTCAGTACAATAGCCACACGGAGCCATCAAGGTCAGTACGTAGCTCACGGACCTCAGGTTCAGTACGTAGCCACAGAAGGACCATCAATGTTCAATACTTACCACAACGGACCATCAGGTTCAGCACGTAGCCCACACTGACCATCAAGGTTCAGTACGTACTAAACGATCATCAGATCAGCACGTAAGCCACACGGCCATCAAGGTTCAGTACGTAGCTACACGGATCATCAAGGTTTCAGTACGTTAGCCACACGGACCATCAAGGTAGTACGTACCACACGACCATCAAGGTTCAGTACGTTAACCACACGGATCATCCAGGTTCAGCACGTAGCACAACGGACCATCAAGGTTTCATTACCTAGGCCGCACGGACCATCAAGGTTCAGGCACGTAGCCACACGGACCATCAGGTTCAGTACGTATCCACACGGACCATCAAGGTTCATACGTAGCCACACGGGACCATCAAGTTCATACGTAGCCCACAATACACGGACACAAGTTCAGCACGTAGCCACAACGGACCATCAAGTATTCAGTAAGGTAACCACATGATTCAACAGCTTGGGGGGAGTACGTAGTCACATACGGACCATCAGTTTCAGTACGTACCACACGGACCATGCAAGGTTCAGTATGGACCCACACGGACCATCAGGTTCACAGTACGGTAGCCACACTGGACCATCAAAGGTTTATACGTAGCCCACATCGGACCATCAAAGTTCATAGGTAGCTTAACAACGATCATCAGGTTCATCAGCACGTAGCCCACTGACCAATCAAGGTTCAGTACGTAGCCACACGGATCAACAAGGTCAGCACGTAGCCACACGGAACCATCAGGTCATGCACGTAGCCACAACGGACCATCAAGGTCAGTAAAGTAGGCCACAACGGACCATCAAGGTTCAGTACGTAGCTCACAACGGACCAACAAGGTTCATGTACGTAAGCCACACTCGGACCATCAAGGTTCAGCACGTAGCCATAACGGACCATCAGGTTCAGTACGTAACCACACAGACCATCAAGTTCAGTACGGTAGCCACATGGATCATCAAACTTCAGTAACGAGTCACACGGACCATCAAGGTTAGTACGTATTCCCCCCACACGGACCATCCAGTTCAGCATGTACCCAGGACGACCATCAGGTTCAGTACGTAGCCACACGAAACCATCAAGGTTCATAAGTAAGCCACACGGACCATCAAGGTTTCAGGCACTAAGCCACAACACACGGACCATCAAGGTTCCAGTACGTAGCCACACGAACCATGAAAGGTTCAGTACGTATAAATAAGCCCCCCCCCACTAGACCATCAAGGTTCAGTAAACGTAGGCCACACGACTCTCAAGGTTCAGTACGTAGCCCACTCGACAAATCATGGTTCAGCACGTAGCCACACGGACCAACAAGTTTTCCACTCGTACGTATCCACACGACCATCAAGGTCTCTCAGTACGTAGGCCGACCCGACCATCAAGGTTCAGTACGTACCACACGAACCGTCAAGGTCAGTACGTATCACAACGATCCGATCAAGGTTCAGCACTTAGCCACAGCTGACCATCAATGTTTCAGCATCGTAGCCACACGGACCATCAAGGGGCACATGTACGAGGCATCACGGACCATCAAGTTCAAGTGGTAGCCACACGGACCATCAAGGTTCAGTGCTTTAGCCACACGGACCATCATGTCAGCACGTAGCCACAACGGAACCATCAAGGTTCAGAGCTCAAGCCACACGGACCATCAAGGTTCAGCATGTACCCCCACTGTACCATCAGGTTCAGGTAACTAGCCACACGGACCCACAAGTTCAGTACGTAGCCACAGCGGACCAATCAAGGTTCAGTACGTAGCCACACGACCATCAAGGATCAGCAACGTAAGCCACACGGAACCATCAAGGTTCAGTACGTATCCACACGGACCCATCAAGGTTCAGTACGTAGCCACCCGGACCATCAAGTTCATACGTACCACACGACCATCAAGGTCAGCACGTAGCCAAACGGACCATCAAGGTTCAGTACGTAGCCACACGGACCATCAAGTTCATTACGTAGCCACACGGAACAATCAAGGTTCAGCACATTAGCCACACGGACCATCAAGGTTCAAGTCCGACGTAGCCACACGGACCATCAGGTTCAGTAACGTAGCAACAACGGAACCATCAAGTGTTTCAGTGCGTAGCCACACGGACCATTCGAATAGTTCAGTGCTTAGCCACACACGGACCATCAGGTTCAAGCACGTAGCCACAGACGGACCAATCAAAGGTTCAGTCCGTAGCTACTGTACACGGATCAACAGTTCAGCACGTAGCCACACGGACCATCAAGGTTCAGTACGTACCACAACACGACATCAGAGGTTCAGTACGTAGCCCTACAGGACCATCAAGGTTCAAGTACGTACCACACGGTCCATCAAGTGTTCATACGTAGCCACACGGACACCTAATAACTCTAGTTTAACAGATCAATCATTTGTTCTAATTTTACAAGCTGGTTTATAATAAAAGTTCACTGTATAATGTATATTATACTTTATAAGGTTGAAAATGTACAGTATAAAACTGAATTATTTATCTTAACAACTAAGTTGATACAGTGAGAGTATAACAGATATAATTATATATCTGGAGATCAGATTCTCCAGTACCATTTAGGTTTCTGATCAAGTTTATCCATGTTGGGATTTTTTGTTCAATTTCTGTGTGCAGAATGGAGGACAAATTATCATTAATTCTGTAATAATGTTGGGTAGAATTCCTCTCGAGAATATGTTAGTAAAATGTACACATGTTCAAAGCAACGAGACATGTGTAACAACGGAACGTATTATTGCTTTGTTAAACCTGTAAACAATAAAAGTACATATAGGCTATATGCAGTATATGTAAGAAAACATTGTGGCGTTGATAGTAGTGGTAATAAGCAGTGGTAGTGGTAGTATTAGTTGTTCGTAGAATTAGTAGCACTAGTAGTAGTACTAGTAGTAGTACTAGTAATAGTAGTAGTAGTAGTACTTAGTAGTAGGTAGTAGTGCTGAGTACAGTAGTAGTAAGCTAGTATATCGTAGTAGTGTACTAGTAGTATTAAGTAAGTATGCTAGTAGTAGTAGTAGTAGTACTAGTAGTAGTACTAGTAATAGTAGTAGTAGTATTGTAGGTAGTAGTAGTGCAGTAGTAGTAGTATAGTAATGTAGTAGAATTAGTAATAGTATAGTAGCATATAGTAGTAGTATAGTAGTAGTAAAGTAGTATAGTAGTAATAGTAGTAGTAAGTAGTATAGAAGTAATAAGCTAGTAAGTACAGTAGTACTAGTAGTGGTGATATAGTAGTAGTAGTAGTAAGTAGTGGCAGTATAGTAGTTAATAGTTAGTTAGTAGTAGTAATAGTATAGCATATTAGTATTACTATATAGTTGCAGGATATGGTAGTAGAGGTAACTCCATATTTTATGCTTGTATAATGGTAGAATCAAATGTTCTAATGAGGAACTCTTACTAATATTTCAGACCTGACCGAAGCATCCTTCATTCCTGTTTTAATATTGTTCTAAATATAACGTTTTAAAGACGAAAATGACTTGAGTTATCTTTAACACCACTGAAGTAAAGTAATAGGACGAGTTTCCTTAAAAATTACCTCCGTCATATGTAAGTAACTCCAAGATTACTTTCTTCTTTCTCTCTTCTTCTACTGCTACTACTACTACTAACTACTAACAATCTGCTACTTACAACTACTTACTACAACTACGAACAACAACAACTACTACTACTACTACTAGTACCTTCACCACCACCACCACCACCACCACCACAACAACTACAACAACATGTGTCCTTTACTAAACCACTAAATCTATTTGGAATCTTTTTACTTGATGAGATTCAAGAGGCTGAATGTTTGTTTCGTACATGTAAGGAAGGAGACAATAATTATGTGTTCAGTAACAACCTTTAATAAACAAAGAAACATGTTAAAGTTTATGAACATCAATTATTTTCTCAACTGAACATGTTTGTTATTTAAGTGTTTTGAAATGAGTTCAGAAAAGTGAATGTTTTAATAATATTAACTGCAACTTCCCAATCTGCCATAACGATGCTCTTCTTATTATAATATGAAAAAAGGCAATGCAGAGTACAATTTTACAATAAACTTTCAGTACAAAAACTTTTCATTTTACAATGGTTGTATCAAGTCAGTTTTGTTGAACTACTTGACAATGTGTGAAAAATGTGTTCTATACTTAACACTCATTTAGCAAAAATTGTCCATATAATAAATGGAAAAAATGGATTTAAACTCCATCATTGAGTGGAACGTTGAGAGGTGTGGAAGCCCAAACACAGCATTTCCTCAGAGAGAACTTAACTTGAACAATGTAGCAACACCATGAAGCACCGACAAAGCAATGTAATTACCGGGGAGACACAACAAAAATCCTAGCCCAGTAAAATACATCACGCCCGGAAAACACAACGCCTCGAAATCTAGTGCAGCCAGAAGAGAAGAACTCCTCTACCTGGACCACCAAGGTGAAGCCATTAATATTATTTCAGTCGTCCTTTTAAATGTCATAGATTTTTATGTTTCTGATTTGAGCTTTTCTATATTTTTTCAGTCATATAAAAAGCGTGATCTCCTGTGTTTCTATGTGTAACTTACCGTTATTTTTGTTATTTTACTGGTGTTATTGTGTTTAACATTGTTGATCTTCGCCTCACACCGGTATTATTATATCTCTGATATAATGCATAACGTTATCGCGTTGTATTCTAATATTACTATATAAAAAAAGTGGAAATTTGCTTTTCTTAATTTTAACCAGTTTATAATATTGTGAACCCTCTGGTCTGCACTGGTGTTACTGTGGATAAGCGTAACGTTTATATCTCTGGTATTACTGCATAATAACCCAGTGATCTTTGCATCTCTGATAGCTCTAGCACAGGTTTTCTGATAGTCTAGGTAAATACATCTCTTCATTCCATTTCTAGTATTCAATAGTTACTCCTATATTAATATAGAAATTATAAGTATAGATTTTGTAATCAGAAATTAACTTCTTTGAACAGCCATTATACTGAATTCACTTTCGTCTAGGGGCGACTTTAACATAGATTTGTTACATCACTTATCAAGGAAGCAGCCTTAGTCTAAAAACACCTTCATTGTACCAACTTTTAAAACTCGTGACCCTTTGCTGCTATCCTTACATAGGGATGTTCTAATGAATCCAAACACAACTAGGGGTAAGGTCGAAATATTTATACCAGCATCCCAGTAACAAACGCAATTTGGCCCACACAAACGCTCTTGAACACATGTTGTACTGGAAAACAGCAGCACAACTCTACTAGATATGACCTGGCTCTAACATCACTTACCGCAGTCTTAATGTAAGAATGCATAGTTGAATGTATGCGTACAGCCAATATGTGTGTTGTGTTGTGTGTGTGTGTGTGTGTGGTGTAGTGTGTGTGAGAGAGAGAGAGAGAGAGAGAGGAGAGAGAGAGACATGCTGAGACAGAAAGAGAGTTAGAGAGAGAGAGAGATGGGGATGGATTGAGGATGGGTAGGACTCTGAGGATCATGTTCTCCCATAAACCCTCAGTAAATCACAACGGCATTGCCTTCACATTACACCAGCAATAAAATAAAATTTATAATACGTTATTAACTCCATTTCTAATTCTATGCGTATAATTTTAGCACTGTACATAATATATTAATTCACTAATTTACGGTAAACATATGTTTTTATGTAAATACAATTTACAAAGACATAATTTTTTACATAAAACATTAATACACAATGAAAACTTAAAGAACTGAAGAAAATAAGTTTGTCTAGCCCATTGCCAACCATGAAGAAGTTTTTCATGGCACCATTAACCTCCAGAGGTGTTTAATCAGGTTTCATGCAAGGGGGGTTATTTTTGAACCCGAAAACTGTCCTAACATTCCACTAGCCCGTGAAAAAGCATCGAATGATAAGCTCATAATTATTTTATGAAGAATTAACTTGGGTCTTCACTCAAAAACCACAGCCATATTTCGTACAACCTGACTGACTGACTTTGGTCCCCGGTGGTTGTCACTGGTCCGGGTATTTTTCCCGTTGGAGAAGACATACCGTAAGTATTTTCACCGGTTGGTGAGAAAATACTACTTAAAATTCCATGAAGTATAAGATAGAAGACTGTATATAGTAAATATACGTTTCTCTGGTTGACACGAGAAGTAAAAAATATACGCGCATTAGATAAATACGCACAGTAGATAAATAGAGCTTTCTCTGAATCATTAACAGTTAATCAAAATTCGTAAATTTATAAAAGTCGTGGCAAGAGTGTAATTAAAATATTTCTTATTAAATATTGTAGAAGATTCCTCGAATGCAGATCATTAATAGGTAGAATTTTTTATAACCTTAAATTTTATATACATATGTACATATCAAACTAAATACTGAGAGGTAGCAATCAATGGTGTTCACAGTTTCCTTGAACTACATATATGTAAATACTCCAAACTTACTCCAGCGCGATGCACATGATATGCACGTATGTAAAATATACATATAAATAATATATAGAAACACAGAATTACAGAATAGTGAAATATAAGAGAAAGTAAAGAAATTTTAATGAGGTCTAATATGAAAAACTAACACCTGACAGGATAGTACCTTAGAGTCTCCAAAATGTGCGTATAAGCATGTTTACCACTTTTTATGAGTTCAAATTTCATCAATCAACATATGTGCATTTTGAGCGAACTGTTTTCTATGCGTTGCAATATTAGTCAAAAGGCTTTGACCTACAGACTAACCCTAGTTAATAGCCCCTTCCCCAGGCTCACCAGTGTCTCATGCAAAAAAAAAAATCCACATAACTGTGAATTACATTCCTAACTTGAGAAAGGCATATCAGTCTCGATTTGCAATGACGAATTTACGCTTCCTTAAACGCTCAGTACCTGCAGTCATGATGGACATCCTGCTCTCCCACCATGATCACACCAAGAACATACGCAACCCGCGTTTCGGCAGAAAATTGGCCAATTATCTGACAGGAAAACGGAAGTCAATTCTTCTGGGCCTGGATAAAATACCCTAGTACCCCTGAGAAGCTTCTTTATCTTGTCGTTCCCCACTCCAAATGAGTAAATTCATGTTATCTGCTTATCGTTAATCACGCCTGTCTCTTCGATGTCCCTGAATGTATCTGACGAGGTTAGCGTTAGTTAACTGAATTATTCGAGTTTGATAGCGTAGCTCTCTAACTAATAGTAAATTAAATACTAATATTATCATGCTAGTTTTACTACCCTTCCTAGAAAGGTAAATAAATATTATTATGTACAGTTGCTAACGTGTGTGAAGGGCTCGAAAGCTTATAAACTATAACGTTTCTGGAATAGGTTTCGCCAATATAGAAGGCATAGAAAACAGCACGTATATTGTTATGCTTTCGAAAGTGACATTGGAACAACCTCTATAAATTAAAGACTGTTTCATTGATAGTTGTTGTTGTTGTAAATATATTGAAAGAAAACACCAAAAAATGGAGAGTATAATACTATCACATTCACACAGAGAATTATAGCTTCCTAAAGGTAAACAAGTTGATTGACGTCTGCACTTTCAGTTTTCATATTGCTAATTTTTTTAGTGGAAGAATTACAAAATTGCGCAAGAAAGAAATGGATGCAGATTAGCATTGACCCTGACATTTATAAAAGTTTTGATAGTTTCCCGATGTAATAATATTTGGAAACTAAAAAATATGATTGAGTAAAGATAAAATATTCACATGGTATGTGAAAGACTTTTATGAAATTTGCGGTCCAATTTCAATTAGTTTTTACAGTAATTTTAAGCAGCATTTGAAACCAACACACTGTAGTGACTTTTTCCCCCTTAAAAGACAGAAAAAAAATAAATATGCCCTATTCGTATAGGGGGCATAAAACACACCTTTTTCTCCTATATTGGTTAAGATGTATATTTGATCTAAGTTGGCATCAGAAGAAAATAATGTCTAAAAATCAGGTATAACCCGTTTGACATATATGTCAATAGATTGCATAAGTAAAAAATTTGAATTTATATATTTAAGATTTTTTTTTTTTTTTTGGAGAGAGAGAAAAAAAAATTTAAATCACAAAAAACAATGCGGTAAAAAATATCGCAAATCTGCCTTTACTTGCTAGTGAGAACCATCTATTACTCAATAATATTGGCAAAAAATCGTTACAACAACGATAAACGACTTTTCACTTATAATGGAAAATATTGTCAATGATCTTATTCCCGAGTTTTTTATATTATGACACAAGAAAAATCGTAATGACACACTGCAAATAAACCAATACCCCCGGCCGTGATTGAACCCGCGTCGATAGAGTCTCAAAACTCCAGCCCTTCGCGTTAGCCACTAGACCTAAGCCACAATAAGATTCATCCAACTAAGGTATACTTTCTACACCATAGAAAGTAAGCACTGCACCTCAGGACCACAAATGCAAGTTTTTACAGACTAATCTCCAGCCTAGCGTCACGGCCACGCTAGCTGAGGAGATTCGTCTGTAAAAACTTGCAATTGTGTCACAGAGGTGACTGTGTCTAACTTTCCTATGGTGTAGAAAATAACTAATTGGATGAATCTTTTGTGGCTTGCTGGTTCTAGTCTAACGCGACGGGCTGGATTTTGAGACTCTATACCGCGGTTCAATCCCGCCGAGGGGTATGGTTTATATATTATTTCTGTAAAAACTCTACGAGACCATCGCGCCACATTTCAATTAAGTTGCTTCACGCGCAATACGTGACAAGCCCTCAGGTGGACTGAGTTCTTATCTCGTATCCTCTTCTTCCTAATTTGAATGGAGTCCCAGAGAATTTACAATGTGTGATTTAAGAATAAACAATCCTAAAAATAGTAATTTTTTAGGGGATAAAAAACACGAATTGCCATCAATGTCTTTTTTTGAGATGACAGCATGAACAAAAAAAAAAAAACATTTTTGGAATACATCAGACTTAGGAAATATCATTGAAACAAGCGATTAATCACCGTGCTGTCAGAAGTTATGCACTATTTTTCGATATGGACATCATTTTTTCCATAATTTTTAAATTCTGTTCCTTTTATTATCACTCCTAAAAAAATCGCACCCGCCTTTAATAGAGGAAAATGCCATACTGTTATAAAAAGAAAAATTGACTAAAGTGATTCTAATATATATAAAATAGTACCAGAAGGAATAAGAAATGAACAAAATATTTTCCAGAGGCTACAAAAAAATTGTAAGATTAATGATGACAAATCAATGTAAATCCTTACAACAATCGGATACTTTGAACACGTGGAATTTGATGTTGATAATTCCATGTAAGAGAAATGGCAGAAAGTGAAAGGACGCCACCAGAAGAATATACCTGAAAGGCAAAATGCAGAAAGTATGAGATAGAGAAAGGAATTTGGAAGTTATATCCGTGTTCATTATTCCACATGTCAAACTATGCAATGGTTTTCAAATATATGGAGAGCAAAATGTTAAGTGAACATAATTTATATTAGACCAAAATTGTAATATACAGCGATTGTCTGTTCGGGCACACCTTAGGAAATCACAAATAAGTTAAAAAAAAAACGTTTAAAAAAAGGATTACATAATGGCTGTCAAATATGAGCAGTATGAACTATGATGAACAATTAAAACATTAATGTTTCCAATGTTGGTTGATAAGAGGTCGAGAGGAAACATGATAACCAATTTACAAGTCTTGTAAAGATTTGATAAAGAAATTTCCTTGTAGCTGCAACAAGGACAACCGCTGCAAATTGTGCAAAAAGGGCGGAAAGCAAAATTTTTCCTGTGAAAATTAAAAAAAAAAATACATATTTTATATAAGGAACAGATTATTGAAGGGAAACGACGAGCATAGCTCTGCTCCTGCAGTTTCAAGCACACTGTGACACACTTATATCGTGATGCTTTGGCCCCACAGCTTAAAGCGTTGTCCAAAACTTTTCGTGTAAACTAGGAACGGTGCAGAGCGATTCGGCAGAAATTTAGCGCGTGACAAACGTTCAAAAGTCATCAAAACAAACGTAAACGAGGTAACCAAAGGCAGTGGAATGAGGTGACGTCAAGAGTTTCCTTTTCGAATGTAGCAGTAGTTGGTGTGGGCGTAGACTGGCGGGTATTGGGTGTTGTCGGGAAAGTAACTGCTTTATACCAGTTAATCATGTGGACAAGAGTAATATCAAAATTTATGAAATAATTGGAATAACATGCAGAGTGAAAGTTAATATTGCTTGTCAACAGTTTGAGAAGAGTGGATTAATACAGTGTAGGCGTCATCTACAATGAATGCCGATCATAATTTTTAGTTCTGAGGAATGACTAGGAATCTAAGCTTCTGAAATGTACTTCCCCCCAGGCGTATTAATGCTCACTTAATGTATTTGCAATATGGTTAGCTGTCATCTTTTTATAGTGTGTGTGCCTTTAGCTGCCTGTGAGTGATCACTCTATCATTTTAGGTTAGGCTGACTGGCTGCGACCCCGACAATAGAGTAACTGTTAGGTGAATGTTTTTCTTGCTACAAAGGCAGTGTGTAAATGTATCCATAGGTGTTTCACAACTCCAAAAGCATACGAGACAGTACACAACAGTGTGTAAAAACAATCATAGACATAAATGCAATCATAGACACAAAGGAAGATTCATAGCAGAAGTAGGGCTAAACACAGAGCACACACGCTTCTACTGTATGTACTCAGATCCGCAGACAGCACTCTTCTCTACACACACACATACACAACCCCACACACACACACACCAAACACACACACACACACACACACACACACACCACACACACACACACACCCATCACAAGAAGGGGAAAGATAGGTCCCAATCATATAAAAGCTAGGGGGAATAAATAATACAAACCCTTCCTGAAAATGAAGGTTATGAGGGGGAGCATACTGTAGGTACGTCATTTCGCCAGAGATACACATCAACCCACAATAACCGTTTTCAGGAAAAAGCGAGGCTGGTAAATTTAAAGGAGTGTGTTCAGGAGCTTCAACAAGCAAGCATTCAGGACCTTTCGCCTTTTTTTGCCAAAGCGAACTTTGGGGTATTCGTGCTAGTACAAAACCCAGATCTGTTAAAGCATGTAAAGCTGGGAAAAGTGCCAAGGTTTGCATTAAAGCTAGTCCCAGAAGTGTGGGGTTGAACTACGAGGACAGGTTTGAAGAGTAAAACTTGAGAACACTAGAGAACAAAAAAGGGCGAAAATATGATTAGACGTGTAAAGAGGAATGACAGTGTGGACAGGGAGAGTCAGTTTGAGAGGCAGATGTCAGGTACACAAGGTCACAGCTGAAAGTTACAAGCACATATAAGTAACAGGGATATCAGGAAATTATTCTTTAACCTTAGAGTGGTCAGGAAGTAGAACGACTTAGACAGGAAAGTGGGAAAAAGAAAATCGAATTACGACCTTAAAGGTATGATAAGAGTTCACGTAGCCCCGGAGCGCGTTTGAAACCATTTTGCGGTTGCCGGAGGTGGAGCCAGGAGAAGAGATTAATCCCTGCAACCTAATTTAGGTGAGGACAATTAGGTGAGTAAGCACACACACACACACACACACACCAAGCAGGGATAACAGGGAAGGCACTACAAATCAGGGAAACTGTAGAAGGGGGGGGTGTGGGAGGTGGTCAGATGGGACCTTGACCACCCCACATCCCAGGAACCCGGTCTGTTTCTGGGATTTGTGACGACATGACGAAGGAATAAGGAACCTAGGTGTCCCTGTTGGAGATGAGTAAGTTGAGTGAGGGAAGAATTCTCTCGAATGAAGACCCGGAGAACTCAAAAGGGATTTTGGACAGGCTCATACCTTCCAGCAATTGGGCCCTGGAGTTCAATCCACCAAGTCAAAGTCATGAAGAGGGAAAGGGCAAAGAAGCCGCAGACGAGCAGTCTAGGGGGTCAAAGACTACAAACCCACTCCCAAAAAAAAGATCTTGGGGTGAGTATAACACCACACATCTCCTGAAGCGCACATCAACCAAAAACTGCTGCAGCATATGGGCCTAGCAAACCCAAAACAGCATTCCGGACATCTTAATAAGGAACATTCAGGCCCCTGTAAACCGTGATTTGGCCCATATTGGGTATGCCCCATTTTGGAACCCACACCTAGCCAAGCACGTGAAGAAACAAGAAATGCAAAGGTTTCAACAAGACGTCCCAGACTAAGGGGTATGCCCTACGAGGAGGGGTTTAAGGGAAAATAAACCCTACGACACTGAGGACAAAATGGGGAGGACATAAAAACGACATAAAAAATATGAGAGGAATTGACAAGGTGACAAGAAAATTTCCAGAGATTGCACATAAAAAGGGACACAGTGGAACTGAAGACCAATAATCAAGGAGTTAGGAAGTATTTCTTCACCCACAAGTATCAAAATGGAATATTTTGGGAAGCATGTATGGAGGGAGGGTCCATACATACTTTAAGCAGAAGGGGGGCCCCCGGGGGAAGTGAACCTAGTAGCGATCGGAAAGGCCCGGGGGCCCGGGCCCCGGACTCAGAACCCAACTGGGAAAAATTAAACAAAAAAATAAAAAAAAACACAACCAAAAAAAAAAACAAAAACCCACCAGAAGGTCTTTTCCCCCCCCCTCCAAAACCCCCAGAATAAGGTTTAGGGAAAATTGAAAGGAGAAAAAAAGCTAGGGGGAAAAAAATAAAGGGGGGGCCCCCAAAAACCCCTCAGGGAAAAACTTTTTTTTTTTTAAATTTACCTCACTCCCAACAAACAAAAAAAAAGGGGAAAGGGGGTGGGAAATTAAAAACGATTCGGTTCTAAGGAGTTTTGAAACCCCACTGAAACGGCCAAGGGGCGAGCCTTTAAAAAAATTTTTAAAAACCCCAAAAGGGGGAAAAGAAAATAAAAGGTTCCCCAAAAAAGTCAGATTAAGGGTGTGATCAGGGGAAGGGTTAAAAAATA